>CM054057.1:714586478-714850613 GCA_028641055.1 Alopecurus myosuroides | reverse complement strand
CACCTAAACCAATGTTTTGCCATGCCATGTGTGTTAGATTGTATCATGGGTGTTGTGCCAAAGATAGCCATCACTCTCTGTGCCGGGGCCTCACCGACGTCGGATTCTCTCTCGCGGGTTCCAGGACTGCTCACACCCCCGAAACTCCCGGATCTGACGTAACGGGGGGAATCTTGCAAGTAGGTGGGCCCTACCATTGTCAAGGGTGTTCCTTGGGACTAACATGACACAACCAAGCAACTAGTTCCACTTTGCTACCCACTTCCGGCTCACGCAGAGGGGCTAGACGCCGGTTTCCGTCTTTTTCTACACCGGGGCTAGTGTATCTCCGGAGAGGGGACCCGGAGCGTCGGGATCCCACCTAAACCAATGTTTTGCCATGCCATGTGTGTTAGATTGTATCATGGGTGTTGTGTGCCAAAGATACCATCACTCTCTGTGCCGGGGCCTCACCGACGTCGGATTCTCTCTCGCGGGTTCCAGGACTGCTCACACCCCGAAACTCCCGGATCTGACGTAACGGGGGAATCTTGCAAGTAGGTGGGCCCTACCATTGTCAAGGGTGTTCCTTGGGACTAACATGACACAACCAAGCAACTAGTTCCACTTTGCTACCCACTTCCGGCTCACGCAGGGGGCTAGACGCCGGTTCCGTCTTTTTCTACACCGGGGCTAGTGTATCTCCGGAGAGGGGACCCGGAGCGTCGGGATCCCACCTAAACCAATGTTTTGCCATGCCATGTGTGTTAGATTGTATCATGGGTGTTGTGTGCCAAAGATAGCATCACTCTCTGTGCCGGGGCCTCACCGACGTCGGATTCTCTCTCGCGGGTTCCAGGACTGCTCACACCCCGAAACTCCCGGATCTGACGTAACGGGGGGAATCTTGCAAGTAGGTGGGCCCTACCATTGTCAAGGGTGTTCCTTGGGACTAACATGACACAACCAAGCAACTAGTTCCACTTTGCTACCCACTTCCGGCTCACGCAGAGGGGGCTGTACGCCGGTTCCGTCTTTTTCTACACCGGGGCTAGTGTATCTCCGGAGAGGGGACCCGGAGCGTCGGGATCCCACCTAAACCAATGTTTTGCCATGCCATGTGTGTTAGATTGTATCATGGGTGTTGTGTGCCAAAGATACATCACTCTCTGTGCCGGGGCCTCACCGACGTCGGATTCTCTCTCGCGGGTTCCAGGACTGCTCACACCCCGAAACTCCCGGATCTGACGTAACGGGGGAATCTTGCAAGTAGGTGGGCCCTACCATTGTCAAGGGTGTTCCTTGGACTAACATGACACAACCAAGCAACTAGTTCCACTTTGCTACCCACTTCCGGCTCACGCAGAGGGGGCTAGACGCCGGTTCCGTCTTTTTCTACACCGGGGCTAGTGTATCTCCGGAGAGGGGACCCGGAGCGTCGGGATCCCACCTAAACCAATGTTTTGCCATGCCATGTGTGTTAGATTGTATCATGGGTGTTGTGTGCCAAAGATACATCACTCTCTGTGCCGGGGCCTCACCGACGTCGGATTCTCTCTCGCGGGTTCCAGGACTGCTCACACCCCGAAACTCCCGGATCTGACGTAACGGGGGGAATCTTGCAAGTAGGTGGGCCCTACCATTGTCAAGGGTGTTCCTTGGACTAACATGACACAACCAAGCAACTAGTTCCACTTTGCTACCCACTTCCGGCTCACGCAGAGGGGGCTAGACGCCGGTTCCGTCTTTTTCTACACCGGGGCTAGTGTATCTCCGGAGAGGGGACCCGAGCGTCGGGATCCCACCTAAACCAATGTTTTGCCATGCCATGTGTGTTAGATTGTATCATGGGTGTTGTGTGCCAAAGATACCATCACTCTCTGTGCCGGGGCCTCACCGACGTCGGATTCTCTCTCGCGGGTTCCAGGACTGCTCACACCCCGAAACTCCCGGATCTGACGTAACGGGGGGAATCTTGCAAGTAGGTGGGCCCTACCATTGTCAAGGGTGTTCCTTGGGACTAACATGACACAACCAAGCAACTAGTTCCACTTTGCTACCCACTTCCGGCTCACGCAGAGGGGGCTAGACGCCGGTTCCGTCTTTTTCTACACCGGGGCTAGTGTATCTCCGGAGAGGGGACCCGGAGCGTCGGGATCCCACCTAAACCAATGTTTTGCCATGCCATGTGTGTTAGATTGTATCATGGGTGTTGTGTGCCAAAGATACCATCACTCTCGTGCCGGGGCCTCACCGACGTCGGATTCTCTCTCGCGGGTTCCAGGACTGCTCACACCCCGAAACTCCCGGATCTGACGTAACGGGGGAATCTTGCAAGTAGGTGGCCCTACCATTGTCAAGGGTGTTCCTTGGACTAACATGACACAACCAAGCAACTAGTTCCACTTTGCTACCCACTTCCGGCTCACGCAGAGGGGGCTGACGCCGGTTCCGTCTTTTTCTACACCGGGGCTAGTGTATCTCCGGAGAGGGACCCGGAGCGTCGGGATCCCACCTAAACCAATGTTTTGCCATGCCATGTGTGTTAGATTGTATCATGGGTGTTGTGTGCCAAAGATACCATCACTCTCTGCCGGGGCCTCACCGACGTCGGATTCTCTCTCGCGGGTTCCAGGACTGCTCACACCCCGAAACTCCCGGATCTGACGTAACGGGGGGAATCTTGCAAGTAGTGGGCCCTACCATTGTCAAGGGTGTTCCTTGGGACTAACATGACACAACCAAGCAACTAGTTCCACTTTGCTACCCACTTCCGGCTCACGCAGAGGGGGCTAGACGCGGTTCCGTCTTTTTCTACACCGGGGCTAGTGTATCTCCGGAGAGGGGACCCGGAGCGTCGGGATCCCACCTAAACCAATGTTTTGCCATGCCATGTGTGTTAGATTGTATCATGGTGTTGTGTGCCAAAGATACCATCACTCTCTGTGCCGGGGCCTCACCGACGTCGGATTCTCTCTCGCGGGTTCCAGGACTGCTCACACCCCGAAACTCCCGGATCTGACGTAACGGGGGGAATCTTGCAAGTAGGTGGGCCCTACCATTGTCAAGGTGTTCCTTGGGACTAACATGACACAACCAAGCAACTAGTTCCACTTTGCTACCCACTTCCGGCTCACGCAGAGGGGGCTGTACGCCGGTTCCGTCTTTTTCTACACCGGGGCTAGTGTATCTCCGGAGAGGGGACCCGGAGCGTCGGGATCCCACCTAAACCAATGTTTTGCCATGCCATGTGTGTTAGATTGTATCATGGGTGTTGTGTGCCAAAGATACATCACTCTCTGTGCCGGGGCCTCACCGACGTCGGATTCTCTCTCGCGGGTTCCAGGACTGCTCACACCCCGAAACTCCCGGATCTGACGTAACGGGGGAATCTTGCAAGTAGGTGGGCCCTACCATTGTCAAGTGTTCCTTGGGACTAACATGACACAACCAAGCAACTAGTTCCACTTTGCTACCCACTTCCGGCTCACGCAGAGGGGGCTAGACGCCGGTTCCGTCTTTTTCTACACCGGGGCTAGTGTATCTCCGGAGAGGGGACCCGGAGCGTCGGGATCCCACCTAAACCAATGTTTTGCCATGCCATGTGTGTTAGATTGTATCATGGGTGTTGTGTGCCAAAGATAGCATCACTCTCTGTCCGGGGCCTCACCGACGTCGGATTCTCTCTCGCGGTTCCAGGACTGCTCACACCCCGAAACTCCCGGATCTGACGTAACGGGGGGAATCTTGCAAGTAGGTGGCCCTACCATTGTCAAGGGTGTTCCTTGGGACTAACATGACACAACCAAGCAACTAGTTCCACTTTGCTACCCACTTCCGGCTCACGCAGGGGGGCTGGACGCCGGTTCCGTCTTTTTCTACACCGGGGCTAGTGTATCTCCGGAGAGGGACCCGAGCGTCGGGATCCCACCTAAACCAATGTTTTGCCATGCCATGTGTGTTAGATTGTATCATGGGTGTTGTGTGCCAAAGATACCATCACTCTCTGTGCCGGGGCCTCACCGACGTCGGATTCTCTCTCGCGGGTTCCAGGACTGCTCACACCCCGAAACTCCCGGATCTGACGTAACGGGGGGAATCTTGCAAGTAGGTGGGCCCTACCATTGTCAAGGTGTTCCTTGGGACTAACATGACACAACCAAGCAACTAGTTCCACTTTGCTACCCACTTCCGGCTCACGCAGAGGGGGCTAGACGCCGGTTCCGTCTTTTTCTACACCGGGGCTAGTGTATCTCCGGAGAGGGACCCGGAGCGTCGGGATCCCACCTAAACCAATGTTTTGCCATGCCATGTGTGTTTAGATTGTATCATGGGTGTTGTGTGCCAAAGATACCATCACTCTCTGTGCCGGGGCCTCACCGACGTCGGATTCTCTCTCGGGTTCCAGGACTGCTCACACCCCGAAACTCCCGGATCTGACGTAACGGGGGAATCTTGCAAGTAGGTGGGCCCTACCATTGTCAAGGGTGTTCCTTGGGACTAACATGACACAACCAAGCAACTAGTTCCACTTTGCTACCCACTTCCGGCTCACGCAGAGGGGGCTGTACGCCGGTTCCGTCTTTTTCTACACCGGGGCTAGTGTATCTCCGGAGAGGGGACCCGGAGCGTCGGGATCCCACCTAAACCAATGTTTTGCCATGCCATGTGTGTTAGATTGTATCATGGGTGTTGTGTGCCAAAGATACCATCACTCTCTGTGCCGGGGCCTCACCGACGTCGGATTCTCTCTCGCGGGTTCCAGGACTGCTCACACCCCGAAACTCCCGGATCTGACGTAACGGGGGGAATCTTGCAAGTAGGTGGGCCCTACCATTGTCAAGGGTGTTCCTTGGGACTAACATGACACAACCAAGCAACTAGTTCCACTTTGCTACCCACTTCCGGCTCACGCAGAGGGGCTAGACGCCGGTTCCGTCTTTTTCTACACCGGGGCTAGTGTATCTCCGGAGAGGGACCCGGAGCGTCGGGATCCCACCTAAACCAATGTTTTGCCATGCCATGTGTGTTAGATTGTATCATGGGTGTTGTGTGCCAAAGATACCATCACTCTCTGTGCCGGGGCCTCACCGACGTCGGATTCTCTCTCTCGCGGTTCCAGGACTGCTCACACCCCGAAACTCCCGGATCTGACGTAACGGGGGAATCTTGCAAGTAGGTGGGCCCTACCATTGTCAAGGGTGTTCCTTGGGACTAACATGACACAACCAAGCAACTAGTTCCACTTTGCTACCCACTTCCGGCTCACGCAGAGGGGGCTAGACGCCGGTTCCGTTTTTTCTACACCGGGGCTAGTGTATCTCCGGAGAGGGGACCCGGAGCGTCGGGATCCCACCTAAACCAATGTTTTGCCATGCCATGTGTGTTAGATTGTATCATGGGTGTTGTGTGCCAAAGATACCATCACTCTCTGTGCCGGGGCCTCACCGACGTCGGATTCTCTCTCGCGGGTTCCAGGACTGCTCACACCCCGAAACTCCCGATCTGACGTAACGGGGGGAATCTTGCAAGTAGGTGGGCCCTACCATTGTCAAGGGTGTTCCTTGGGACTAACATGACACAACCAAGCAACTAGTTCCACTTTGCTACCCACTTCCGGCTCACGCAGAGGGGCTACGCCGGTTCCGTCTTTTTGGGGGTGGGATCCGACAAGTTTTGCCATGCCATGTGTGTTAGATTGTATCATGGGTGTTGTGTGCCAAAGATACATCACTCTCTGTGCCGGGGCCTCACCGACGTCGGATTCTCTCTCGCGGGTTCCAGGACTGCTCACACCCCGAAACTCCCGGATCTGACGTAACGGGGAATCTTGCAAGTAGGTGGGCCCTACCATTGTCAAGGGTGTTCCTTGGACTAACATGACACCAAGCAACTAGTTCCACTTTGCTACCCACTTCCGGCTCACGCAGAGGGGGCTGTACGCCGGTTCCGTCTTTTTCTACACCGGGGCTAGTGTATCTCCGGAGAGGGGACCCGGAGCGTCGGGATCCCACCTAAACCAATGTTTTGCCATGCCATGTGTGTTAGATTGTATCATGGGTGTTGTGTGCCAAAGATACCATCACTCTCTGTTGCCGGGGCCTCACCGACGTCGGATTCTCTCTCGCGGGTTCCAGGACTGCTCACACCCCGAAACTCCCGGATCTGACGTAACGGGGGGAATCTTGCAAGTAGGTGGGCCCTACCATTGTCAAGGGTGTTCCTTGGGACTAACATGACACAACCAAGCAACTAGTTCCACTTTGCTACCCACTTCCGGCTCACGCAGAGGGGGCTGACGCCGTTCCGTCTTTTTCTACACCGGGGCTAGTGTATCTCCGGAGAGGGGACCCGGAGCGTCGGGATCCCACCTAAACCAATGTTTTGCCATGCCATGTGTGTTAGATTGTATCATGGGTGTTGTGTGCCAAAGATACATCACTCTCTGTGCCGGGGCCTCACCGACGTCGGATTCTCTCTCGCGGGTTCCAGGACTGCTCACACCCCGAAACTCCCGGATCTGACGTAACGGGGGGAATCTTGCAAGTAGGTGGGCCCTACCATTGTCAAGGGTGTTCCTTGGGACTAACATGACACAACCAAGCAACTAGTTCCACTTTGCTACCCACTTCCGGCTCACGCAGAGGGGCTGACGCCGGTTCCGTCTTTTTCTACACCGGGGCTAGTGTATCTCCGGAGAGGGGACCCGGAGCGTCGGGATCCCACCTAAACCAATGTTTTGCCATGCCATGTGTGTTAGATTGTATCATGGGTGTTGTGTGCCAAAGATAGCATCACTCTCTGTGCCGGGGCCTCACCGACGTCGATTCTCTCTCGCGGGTTCCAGGACTGCTCACACCCCGAAACTCCCGGATCTGACGTAACGGGGGGAATCTTGCAAGTAGGTGGGCCCTACCATTGTCAAGGGTGTTCCTTGGGACTAACATGACACAACCAAGCAACTAGTTCCACTTTGCTACCCACTTCCGGCTCACGCAGAGGGGGCTACGCCGGTTCCGTCTTTTTCTACACCGGGGCTAGTGTATCTCCGGAGAGGGGACCCGGAGCGTCGGGATCCCACCTAAACCAATGTTTTTGCCATGCCATGTGTTTTAGATTGTATCATGGGTGTTGTGTGCCAAAGATACATCACTCTCTGTGCCGGGGCCTCACCGACGTCGGATTCTCTCTCGCGGGTTCCAGGACTGCTCACACCCCCGAAACTCCCGGATCTGACGTAACGGGGGAATCTTGCAAGTAGGTGGGCCCTACCATTGTCAAGGGTGTTCCTTGGGACTAACATGACACAACCAAGCAACTAGTTCCACTTTGCTACCCACTTCCGGCTCACGCAGAGGGGGCTAGACGCCGGTTCCGTCTTTTTCTACACCGGGGCTAGTGTATCTCCGGAGAGGGGACCCGGAGCGTCGGGATCCCACCTAAACCAATGTTTTGCCATGCCATGTGTTTAGATTGTATCATGGGTGTTGTGTGCCAAAGATACATCACTCTCTGTGCCGGGGCCTCACCGACGTCGGATTCTCTCTCGCGGGTTCCAGGACTGCTCACACCCCGAAACTCCCGGATCTGACGTAACGGGGGGAATCTTGCAAGTAGGTGGGCCCTACCATTGTCAAGGGTGTTCCTTGGGACTAACATGACACAACCAAGCAACTAGTTCCACTTTGCTACCCACTTCCGGCTCACGCAGAGGGGGCTGACGCCGGTTCCGTCTTTTCTACACCGGGGCTAGTGTATCTCCGGAGGGGACCCGGAGCGTCGGGATCCCACCTAAACCAATGTTTTGCCATGCCATGTGTGTTAGATTGTATCATGGGTGTTGTGTGCCAAAGATACCATCACTCTCTGTGCCGGGGCCTCACCGACGTCGGATTCTCTCTCGCGGGTTCCAGGACTGCTCACACCCCGAAACTCCCGGATCTGACGTAACGGGGGAATCTTGCAAGTAGGTGGGCCCTACCATTGTCAAGGGTGTTCCTTGGGACTAACATGACACAACCAAGCAACTAGTTCCACTTTGCTACCCACTTCCGGCTCACGCAGAGGGGGCTAGACGCCGGTTCCGTCTTTTTTCTACACCGGGCTAGTGTATCTCCGGAGAGGGGACCCGGAGCGTCGGGATCCCACCTAAACCAATGTTTTGCCATGCCATGTGTGTTAGATTGTATCATGGGTGTTGTGTGCCAAAGATACCATCACTCTCTGTGCCGGGGCCTCACCGACGTCGGATTCTCTCTCGCGGGTTCCAGGACTGCTCACACCCCGAAACCCCGGATCTGACGTAACGGGGGGGAATCTTGCAAGTAGGTGGGCCCTACCATTGTCAAGGGTGTTCCTTGGGACTAACATGACACAACCAAGCTAGTTCCACTTTGCTACCCACTTCCGGCTCACGCAGGGGGCTAGACGCCGGTTCCGTCTTTTTCTACACCGGGGCTAGTGTATCTCCGGAGAGGGGACCCGGAGCGTCGGGATCCCACCTAAACCAATGTTTTGCCATGCCATGTGTGTTAGATTGTATCATGGGTGTTGTGTGCCAAAGATAGCATCACTCTCTGTGCCGGGGCCTCACCGACGTCGGATTCTCTCTCGCGGGTTCCAGGACTGCTCACACCCCGAAACTCCCGGATCTGACGTAACGGGGGAATCTTGCAAGTAGGTGGGCCCTACCATTGTCAAGGGTGTTCCTTGGGACTAACATGACACAACCAAGCAACTAGTTCCACTTTGCTACCCACTTCCGGCTCACGCAGAGGGGCTGACGCCGGTTCCGTCTTTTTCTACACCGGGCTAGTGTATCTCCGGAGAGGGGACCCGGAGCGTCGGGATCCCACCTAAACCAATGTTTTGCCATGCCATGTGTGTTAGATTGTATCATGGGTGTTGTGTGCCAAAGATACATCACTCTCTGTGCCGGGGCCTCACCGACGTCGGATTCTCTCTCGCGGGTTCCAGGACTGCTCACACCCCGAAACTCCCGGATCTGACGTAACGGGGGAATCTTGCAAGTAGGTGGGCCCTACCATTGTCAAGGGTGTTCCTTGGGACTAACAACAACCAAGCAACTAGTTCCACTTTGCTACCCACTTCCGGCTCACGCAGAGGGGGCTAGACGCCGGTTCCGTCTTTTTCTACACCGGGCTAGTGTATCTCCGGAGAGGGGACCCGGAGCGTCGGGATCCCACCTAAACCAATGTTTTGCCATGCCATGTGTGTTAGATTGTATCATGGGTGTTGTGTGCCAAAGATAGCATCACTCTCTGTGCCGGGGCCTCACCGACGTCGGATTCTCTCTCGCGGGTTCCAGGACTGCTCACACCCCGAAACTCCCGGATCTGACGTAACGGGGGGAATCTTGCAAGTAGGTGGGCCCTACCATTGTCAAGGGTGTTCCTTGGGACTAACATGACACAACCAAGCAACTAGTTCCACTTTGCTACCCACTTCCGGCTCACGCAGAGGGGGCTAGACGCCGGTTCCGTTTTTTCTACACCGGGGCTAGTGTATCTCCGGAGAGGGGACCCGGAGCGTCGGGATCCCACCTAAACCAATGTTTTGCCATGCCATGTGTGTTAGATTGTATCATGGGTGTTGTGTGCCAAGATACCATCACTCTCTGTGCCGGGGCCTCACCGACGTCGGATTCTCTCTCGCGGGTTCCAGGACTGCTCACACCCCGAAACTCCCGGATCTGACGTAACGGGGGGAATCTTGCAAGTTGGTGGGCCCTACCATTGTCAAGGGTGTTCCTTGGGACTAACATGACACAACCAAGCAACTAGTTCCACTTTGCTACCCACTTCCGGCTCACGCAGAGGGGCTAGACGCCGGTTCCGTCTTTTTCTACACCGGGGCTAGTGTATCTCCGGAGAGGGGACCCGGAGCGTCGGGATCCCACCTAAACCAATGTTTTGCCATGCCATGTGTGTTAGATTGTATCATGGGTGTTGTGTGCCAAAGATAGCATCACTCTCTGCCGGGGCCTCACCGACGTCGGATTCTCTCTCGCGGGTTCCAGGACTGCTCACACCCCGAAACTCCCGGATCTGACGTAACGGGGGGAATCTTGCAAGTAGGTGGGCCCTACCATTGTCAAGGTGTTCCTTGGGACTAACATGACACAACCAAGCAACTAGTTCCACTTTGCTACCCACTTCCGGCTCACGCAGAGGGGCTACGCCGGTTCCGTCTTTTTCTACACCGGGGCTAGTGTATCTCCGGAGAGGGGACCCGGAGCGTCGGGATCCCACCTAAACCAATTTTTTGCCATGCCATGTGTGTTAGATTGTATCATGGGTGTTGTGTGCCAAAGATACATCACTCTCTGTGCCGGGGCCTCACCGACGTCGGATTCTCTCTCGCGGGTTCCAGGACTGCTCACACCCCGAAACTCCCGGATCTGACGTAACGGGGGAATCTTGCAAGTAGGTGGGCCCTACCATTGTCAAGGGTGTTCCTTGGGACTAACATGACACAACCAAGCAACTAGTTCCACTTTGCTACCCACTTCCGGCTCACGCAGAGGGGGCTAGACGCCGTTCCGTCTTTTTCTACACCGGGGCTAGTGTATCTCCGGAGAGGGGACCCGGAGTCGGGATCCCACCTAAACCAATGTTTTGCCATGCCATGTGTGTTAGATTGTATCATGGGTGTTGTGCCAAAGATACATCACTCTCTGTGCCGGGCCTCACCGACGTCGGATTCTCTCTCGCGGGTTCCAGGACTGCTCACACCCCGAAACTCCCGGATCTGACGTAACGGGGGAATCTTGCAAGTGGTGGGCCCTACCATTGTCAAGGGTTCCTTGGGACTAACATGACACAACCAAGCAACTTTCCACTTTGCTACCCACTTCCGGCTCACGCAGAGGGGGCTGACGCCGGTTCCGTCTTTTTCTACACCGGGGCTAGTGTATCTCCGGAGAGGGGACCCGGAGCGTCGGGATCCCACCTAAACCAATTTTTGCCATGCCATGTGTGTTAGATTGTATCATGGGTGTTGTGTGCCAAAGATACCATCACTCTCTGTGCCGGGGCCTCACCGACGTCGGATTCTCTCTCTCGCGGGTTCCAGGACTGCTCACACCCCGAAACTCCCGGATCTGACGTAACGGGGGGAATCTTGCAAGTAGGTGGGCCCTACCATTGTCAAGGGTGTTCCTTGGGACTAACATGACACAACCAAGCAACTAGTTTCCACTTTGCTACCCACTTCCGGCTCACGCAGAGGGGGCTAGACGCCGGTTCCGTCTTTTTCTACACCGGGGCTAGTGTATCTCCGGAGAGGGGACCCGGAGCGTCGGGATCCCACCTAAACCAATGTTTTGCCATGCCATGTGTGTTAGATTGTATCATGGGTGTGTGCCAAAGATACATCACTCTCTGTGCCGGGGCCTCACCGACGTCGGATTCTCTCTCGCGGGTTCCAGGACTGCTCACACCCCGAAACTCCCGGATCTGACGTAACGGGGGAATCTTGCAAGTAGGTGGGCCCTACCATTGTCAAGTGGTTCCTTGGGACTAACATGACACAACCAAGCAACTAGTTCCACTTTGCTACCCACTTCCGGCTCACGCAGAGGGGGCTGACGCCGGTTCCGTCTTTTTCTACACCGGGGCTAGTGTATCTCCGGAGAGGGGACCCGGAGCGTCGGGATCCCACCTAAACCAATGTTTTGCCATGCCATGTGTGTTAGATTGTATCATGGGTGTTGTGTGCCAAAGATAGCATCACTCTCTGTGCCGGGCCTCACCGACGTCGGATTCTCTCTCGCGGGTTCCAGGACTGCTCACACCCCGAAACTCCCGGATCTGACGTAACGGGGGGAATCTTGCAAGTAGGTGGGCCCTACCATTGTCAAGGGTGTTCCTTGGGACTAACATGACACAACCAAGCAACTAGTTCCACTTTGCTACCCACTTCCGGCTCACGCAGAGGGGGCTAGACGCCGGTTCCGTCTTTTTCTACACCGGGGCTAGTGTATCTCCGGAGAGGGGACCCGGAGCGTCGGGATCCCACCTAAACCAATGTTTTGCCATGCCATGTGTGTTAGATTGTATCATGGGTGTTGTGTGCCAAAGATAGCATCACTCTCTGTGCCGGGCCTCACCGACGTCGGATTCTCTCTCGCGGGTTCCAGGACTGCTCACACCCCGAAACTCCCGGATCTGACGTAACGGGGAATCTTGCAAGTAGGTGGGCCCTACCATTGTCAAGGTGTTCCTTGGACTAACATGACACAACCAAGCAACTAGTTCCACTTTGCTACCCACTTCCGGCTCACGCAGAGGGGCTACGCCGGTTCCGTCTTTTTCTACACCGGGGCTAGTGTATCTCCGGAGAGGGGACCCGGAGCGTCGGGATCCCACCTAAACCAATGTTTGCCATGCCATGTGTTAGATTGTATCATGGTGTTTGTGTGCCAAAGATAGCATCACTCTCTGTGCCGGGGCCTCACCGACGTCGGATTCTCTCTCGCGGTTCCAGGACTGCTCACACCCCGAAACTCCCGGATCTGACGTAACGGGGGGAATCTTGCAAGTAGGTGGGCCCTACCATTGTCAAGGGTGTTCCTTGGGACTAACATGACACAACAAGCAACTAGTTCCACTTTGCTACCCACTTCCGGCTCACGCAGAGGGGCTAGACGCCGGTTCCGTCTTTTTCTACACCGGGGCTAGTGTATCTCCGGAGAGGGGACCCGGAGCGTCGGGATCCCACCTAAACCAATGTTTTGCCATCCATGTGTGTTAGATTGTATCATGGGTGTTGTGTGCCAAAGATAGCATCACTCTCTGTGGGGCCTCACCGACGTCGGATTCTCTCTCGCGGGTTCCAGGACTGCTCACACCCCGAAACTCCCGGATCTGACGTAACGGGGGGAATCTTGCAAGTGGTGGGCCCTACCATTGTCAAGTGTGTTCCTTGGGACTAACATGACACAACCAAGCAACTAGTTCCACTTTGCTACCCACTTCCGGCTCACGCAGAGGGGGCTGTACGCCGGTTCCGTCTTTTTCTACACCGGGGCTAGTGTATCTCCAGAGGGGACCCGGAGCGTCGGATCCCACCTAAACCAATGTTTTGCCATGCCATGTGTGTTAGATTGTATCATGGTGTTGTGTGCCAAAGATAGCATCACTCTCTGTGCCGGGGCCTCACCGACGTCGGATTCTCTCTCTCGCGGGTTCCAGGACTGCTCACACCCCGAAACTCCCGGATCTGACGTAACGGGGGGAATCTTGCAAGTAGGTGGGCCCTACCATTGTCAAGGTTCCTTGGGACTAAACATGACACAACCAAGCAACTAGTTCCACTTTGCTACCCACTTCCGGCTCACGCAGAGGGGGCTAGACGCCGGTTCCGTCTTTTCTACACCGGGGCTAGTGTATCTCCGGAGAGGGGACCCGGAGCGTCGGGATCCCACCTAAACCAATGTTTTGCCATGCCATGTGTGTTAGATTGTATCATGGGTGTTGTGTGCCAAAGATACATCACTCTCTGTGCCGGGGCCTCACCGACGTCGGATTCTCTCTGCGGGTTCCAGGACTGCTCACACCCCGAAACTCCCGGATCTGACGTAACGGGGGAATCTTGCAAGTTGGGGGCCCTACCATTGTCAAGGGTGTTCCTTGGGACTAACATGACACAACCAAGCAACTAGTTCCACTTTGCTACCCACTTCCGGCTCACGCAGAGGGGGCTGTACGCCGGTTCCGTCTTTTTCTACACCGGGCTAGTGTATCTCCGGAGAGGGGACCCGGAGCGTCGGGATCCCACCTAAACCAATGTTTTGCCATGCCATGTGTGTTTATTGTATCATGGGTGTTGTGTGCCAAAGATAGCATCACTCTCTGTGCCGGGGCCTCACCGACGTCGGATTCTCTCTCGCGGGTTCCAGGACTGCTCACACCCCGAAACTCCCGGATCTGACGTAACGGGGGGAATCTTGCAAGTAGGTGGGCCCTACCATTGTCAAGGGTGTTCCTTGGGACTAACATGACACAACCAAGCAACTAGTTCCACTTTGCTACCCACTTCCGGCTCACGCAGAGGGGGCTAGACGCCGGTTCCGTCTTTTTCTACACCGGGGCTAGTGTATCTCCGGAGAGGGGACCCGGAGCGTCGGGATCCCACCTAAACCAATGTTTTTGCCATGCCATGTGTGTTAGATTGTATCATGGGTGTTGTGTGCCAAAGATACCATCACTCTCTGTGCCGGGGCCTCACCGACGTCGGATTCTCTCTCGCGGTTCCAGGACTGCTCACACCCCCGAAACTCCCGGATCTGACGTAACGGGGGGAATCTTGCAAGTAGGTGGGCCCTACCATTGTCAAGGTGTTCCTTGGGACTAACATGACACAACCAAGCAACTAGTTCCACTTTGCTACCCACTTCCGGCTCACGCAGAGGGGCTAGACGCCGGTTCCGTCTTTTTCTACACCGGGGTAGTGTATCTCCGGAGAGGGGACCCGGAGCGTCGGGATCCCACCTAAACCAATGTTTTGCCATGCCATGTGTGTTAGATTGTATCATGGGTGTTGTGTGCCAAAGATACATCACTCTCTGTGCCGGGGCCTCACCGACGTCGATTCTCTCTCGCGGTTCCAGGACTGCTCACACCCCGAAACTCCCGGATCTGACGTAACGGGGAATCTTGCAAGTAGGTGGGCCCTACCATTGTCAAGGGTGTTCCTTGGGACTAACATGACACAACCAAGCAACTAGTTCCACTTTGCTACCCACTTCCGGCTCACGCAGAGGGGCTGACGCCGGTTCCGTCTTTTTCTACACCGGGGCTAGTGTATCTCCGGAGAGGGACCCGGAGCGTCGGGATCCCACCTAAAACCAATGTTTTGCCATGCCATGTGTGTTAGATTGTATCATGGGTGTTGTGTGCCAAAGATAGCATCACTCTCTGTGCCGGGCCTCACCGACGTCGGATTCTCTCTCGCGGGTTCCAGGACTGCTCACACCCCGAAACTCCCGGATCTGACGTAACGGGGGGAATCTTGCAAGTAGGTGGGCCCTACCATTGTCAAGGTGTTCCTTGGGACTAACATGACACAACCAAGCAAACTAGTTCCACTTTGCTACCCACTTCCGGCTCACGCAGAGGGGGCTGTACGCCGGTTCCGTCTTTTTCTACACCGGGCTAGTGTATCCCGGAGAGGGGACCCGGAGCGTCGGGATCCCACCTAAACCAATTTTTTTGCCATGCCATGTGTGTTAGATTGTATCATGGGTGTTGTGTGCCAAAGATAGCATCACTCTCTTTGCCGGGGCCTCACCGACGTCGGATTCTCTCGCGGGTTCCAGGACTGCTCACACCCCGAAACTCCCGGATCTGACGTAACGGGGGGAATCTTGCAAGTAGGTGGGCCCTACCATTGTCAAGGGTGTTCCTTGGGACTAACATGACACAACCAAGCAACTAGTTCCACTTTGCTACCCACTTCCGGCTCACGCAGAGGGGGCTAGACGCCGGTTCCGTCTTTTTCTACACCGGGCTAGTGTATCTCCGGAGAGGGGACCCGGAGCGTCGGGATCCCACCTAAACCAATGTTTGCCATGCCATGTGTGTTAGATTGTATCATGGGTGTTGTGTGCCAAAGATACATCACTCTCTGTGCCGGGCCTCACCGACGTCGGATTCTCTCTCGCGGGTTCCAGGACTGCTCACACCCCGAAACTCCCGGATCTGACGTAACGGGGGGAATCTTGCAAGTAGGTGGGCCCTACCATTGTCAAGGTGTTCCTTGGGACTAACATGACACAACCAAGCAACTAGTTCCACTTTGCTACCCACTTCCGGCTCACGCAGAGGGGGCTGTACGCCGGTTCCGTCTTTTTCTACACCGGGGCTAGTGTATCTCCGGAGAGGGGACCCGGAGCGTCGGGATCCCACCTAAACCAATGTTTTGCCATGCCATGTGTGTTAGATTGTATCATGGGTGTTGTGTGCCAAAGATAGCATCACTCTCTGTGCCGGGGCCTCACCGACGTCGGATTCTCTCTCGCGGGTTCCAGGACTGCTCACACCCCGAAACTCCCGGATCTGACGTAACGGGGGGAATCTTGCAAGTAGGTGGGCCCTACCATTGTCAAGGGTGTTCCTTGGGACTAACATGACACAACCAAGCAACTAGTTCCACTTTGCTACCCACTTCCGGCTCACGCAGAGGGGCTGTACGCCGGTTCCGTCTTTTTCTACACCGGGGCTAGTGTATCTCCGGAGAGGGGACCCGGAGCGTCGGGATCCCACCTAAACCAATGTTTTGCCATGCCATGTGTGTTAGATTGTATCATGGGTGTTGTGTGCCAAAGATAGCATCACTCTCTGTGCCGGGGCCTCACCGACGTCGGATTCTCTCTCGCGGGTTCCAGGACTGCTCACACCCCGAAACTCCCGGATCTGACGTAACGGGGGAATCTTGCAAGTAGGTGGGCCCTACCATTGTCAAGGGTGTTCCTTGGGACTAACATGACACAACCAAGCAACTAGTTCCACTTTGCTACCCACTTCCGGCTCACGCAGAGGGGGCTAGACGCCGGTTCCGTCTTTTTCTACACCGGGGCTAGTGTATCTCCGAGAGGGGACCCGGAGCGTCGGTCCCACCTAAACCAATGTTTTGCCATGCCATGTGTGTTAGATTGTATCATGGGTGTTGTGTGCCAAAGATACCATCACTCTCTGTGCCGGGCCTCACCGACGTCGGATTCTCTCTCGCGGGTTCCAGGACTGCTCACACCCCGAAACTCCCGGATCTGACGTAACGGGGGGAATCTTGCAAGTAGGTGGGCCCTACCATTGTCAAGGGTGTTCCTTGGGACTAACATACACAACCAAGCAACTAGTTCCACTTTGCTACCCACTTCCGGCTCACGCAGAGGGGGCTAGACGCCGGTTCCGTCTTTTTCTACACCGGGGCTAGTGTATCTCCGGAGAGGGGACCCGGAGCGTCGGGATCCCACCTAAACCAATGTTTTGCCATGCCATGTGTGTTAGATTGTATCATGGGTGTTTGTGTGCCAAAGATACCATCACTCTCTGTGCCGGGGCCTCACCGACGTCGGATTCTCTCTCGCGGTTCCAGGACTGCTCACACCCCGAAACTCCCGGATCTGACGTAACGGGGGGAATCTTGCAAGTAGGTGGGCCCTACCATTGTCAAGGGTGTTCCTTGGGACTAACATGACACAACCAAGCAACTAGTTCCACTTTGCTACCCACTTCCGGCTCACGCAGAGGGGCTGACGCCGGTTCCGTCTTTTTCTACACCGGGGCTGTATCTCCGGAGAGGGGACCCGGAGCGTCGGGATCCCACCTAAACCAATGTTTTGCCATGCCATGTGTGTTAGATTGTATCATGGGTGTTGTGTTCCAAAGATAGCATCACTCTCTGTGCCGGGGCCTCACCGACGTCGGATTCTCTCTCGCGGGTTCCAGGACTGCTCACCCCGAAACTCCCGGATCTGACGTAACGGGGGAATCTTGCAAGTAGGTGGGCCCTACCATTGTCAAGGTGTTCCTTGGGACTAACATGACACAACCAAGCAACTAGTTCCACTTTGCTACCCACTTCCGGCTCACGCAGAGGGGGCTGTACGCCGGTTCCGTCTACACCGGGGCTAGTGTATCTCCGGAGAGGGGACCCGGAGCGTCGGGATCCCACCTAAACCAATGTTTTGCCATGCCATGTGTGTTAGATTGTATCATGGGTGTTGTGTGCCAAAGATACATCACTCTCTGTGCCGGGGCCTCACCGACGTCGGATTCTCTCTCGCGGGTTCCAGGACTGCTCACACCCAAACTCCCGGATCTGACGTAACGGGGAATCTTGCAAGTAGGTGGGCCCTACCATTGTCAAGGGTGTTCCTTGGTAACATGACACAACCAAGCAACTAGTTCCACTTTGCTACCCACTTCCGGCTCACGCAGAGGGGGCTAGACGCCGGTTCCGTCTTTTTCTACACCGGGCTAGTGTATCTCCGGAGAGGGGACCCGGAGCGTCGGGATCCCACCTAAACCAATGTTTTGCCATGCCATGTGTGTTAGATTGTATCATGGGTTTTGTGCCAAAGATAGCATCACTCTCTGTGCCGGGGCCTCACCGACGTCGGATTCTCTCTCGCGGGTTCCAGGACTGCTCACACCCCGAAACTCCCGGATCTGACGTAACGGGGGAATCTTGCAAGTAGGTGGGCCCTACCATTGTCAAGGTGTTCCTTGGACTAACATGACACAACCAAGCAACTAGTTCCACTTTGCTACCCACTTCCGGCTCACGCAGAGGGGGCTGACGCCGGTTCCGTCTTTTTCTACACCGGGGCTAGTGTATCTCCGGAGAGGGGACCCGGAGCGTCGGGATCCCACCTAAACCAATGTTTTGCCATGCCATGTGTGTTAGATTGTATCATGGGTGTTGTGTGCCAAAGATAGCATCACTCTCTGTGCCGGGGCCTCACCGACGTCGGATTCTCTCTCGCGGGTTCCAGGACTGCTCACACCCCGAAACTCCCGGATCTGACGTAACGGGGGGAATCTTGCAAGTAGGTGGGCCCTACCATTGTCAAGGGGTTCCTTGGGACTAACATGACACAACCAAGCAACTAGTTCCACTTTGCTACCCACTTCCGGCTCACGCAGAGGGGGCTAGACGCCGGTTCCGTCTTTTTCTACACCGGGGCTAGTGTATCTCCGGAGAGGGACCCGGAGCGTCGGGATCCCACCTAAACCAATGTTTTGCCATGCCATGTGTTAGATTGTATCATGGGTGTTGTGTGCCAAAGATACATCACTCTCTGTGCCGGGCCTCACCGACGTCGGATTCTCTCTCGCGGGTTCCAGGACTGCTCACAACCCCGAACTCCCGGATCTGACGTAACGGGGGGAATCTTGCAAGTAGGGGCCCTACCATTGTCAAGGGTGTTCCTTGGGACTAACATGACACAACCAAGCAACTAGTTCCACTTTGCTACCCACTTCCGGCTCACGCAGAGGGCTAGACGCCGGTTCCGTCTTTTTCTACACCGGGGCTAGTGTATCTCCGGAGAGGGGACCCGGAGCGTCGGGATCCCACCTAAACCAATGTTTGCCATGCCATGTGTGTTAGATTGTATCATGGGTGTTGTGTGCCAAAGATACATCACTCTCTGTGCCGGGGCCTCACCGACGTCGGATTCTCTCTCGCGGGTTCCAGGACTGCACACCCCGAAACTCCCGGATCTGACGTAACGGGGGGAATCTTGCAAGTAGGTGGGCCCTACCATTGTCAAGGTGTTCCTTGGGACTAACATGACACAACCAAGCAACTAGTTCCACTTTGCTACCCACTTCCGGCTCACGCAGAGGGGCTAGACGCCGGTTCCGTCTTTTTCTACACCGGCTAGTGTATCTCCGGAGAGGGGACCCGGAGCGTCGGGATCCCACCTAAACCAATGTTTTGCCATGCCATGTGTGTTAGATTGTATCATGGGTTTGTGTGCCAAAGATAGCATCACTCTCTGTGCCGGGCCTCACCGACGTCGGATTCTCTCTCGCGGGTTCCAGGACTGCTCACACCCCGAAACTCCCGGATCTGACGTAACGGGGGGAATCTTGCAAGTAGGTGGGCCCTACCATTGTCAAGTGTTCCTTGGGACTAACATGACACAACCAAGCAACTAGTTCCACTTTGCTACCCACTTCCGGCTCACGCAGAGGGGGCTGTACGCCGGTTCCGTCTTTTTCTACACCGGGGCTAGTGTATCTCCGGAGAGGGGACCCGGAGCGTCGGGATCCCACCTAAACCAATGTTTTGCCATGCCATGTGTGTTAGATTGTATCATGGGTGTTGTTGTGCCAAAGATACATCACTCTCTGTGCCGGGGCCTCACCGACGTCGGATTCTCTCGCGGGTTCCAGGACTGCTCACACCCCGAAACTCCCGGATCTGACGTAACGGGGGGAATCTTGCAAGTAGGTGGGCCTACCATTGTCAAGGGTGTTCCTTGGGACTAACATGACACAACCAAGCAACTAGTTCCACTTTGCTACCCACTTCCGGCTCACGCAGAGGGGGCTAGACGCCGGTTCCGTCTTTTTCTACACCGGGGCTAGTGTATCTCCGGAGAGGGGACCCGGAGCGTCGGGATCCCACCTAAACCAATGTTTTGCCATGCCATGTGTGTTAGATTGTATCATGGGTGTTGTGTGCCAAAGATACATCACTCTCTGTGCCGGGGCCTCACCGACGTCGGATTCTCTCTCGCGGGTTCCAGGACTGCTCACACCCCGAAACTCCCGGATCTGACGTAACGGGGGGAATCTTGCAAGTAGGTGGGCCCTACCATTGTCAAGGGTGTTCCTTGGGACTAACATGACACAACCAAGCAACTAGTTCCACTTTGCTACCCACTTCCGGCTCACGCAGAGGGGGCTGGACGCCGGTTCCGTCTTTTTCTACACCGGGGCTAGTGTATCTCCGGAGAGGGGACCCGGAGCGTCGGGATCCCCCCTAAACCAATGTTTTGCCATGCCATGTGTGTTAGATTGTATCATGGGTGTTGTGTGCCAAAGATACATCACTCTCTGTGCCGGGGCCTCACCGACGTCGGATTCTCTCTCGCGGTTCCAGGACTGCTCACACCCCGAAACTCCCGGATCTGACGTAACGGGGGAATCTTGCAAGTAGGTGGGCCCTACCATTGTCAAGGTTCCTTGGGACTAACATGACACAACCAAGCAACTAGTTTCCACTTTGCTACCCACTTCCGGCTCACGCAGAGGGGGCTGTACGCCGGTTCCGTCTTTTTCTACACCGGGCTAGTGTATCTCCGGAGAGGGGACCCGGAGCGGGATCCCACCTAAACCAATGTTTTGCCATGCCATGTGTGTTAGATTGTATCATGTGTTGTGTGCCAAAGATAGCATCACTCTCTGTGCCGGGGCCTCACCGACGTCGGATTCTCTCTCGCGGGTTCCAGGACTGCTCACACCCCGAAACTCCCGGATCTGACGTAACGGGGGAATCTTGCAAGTAGGTGGGCCCTACCATTGTCAAGGGTGTTCCTTGGGACTAACATGACACAACCAAGCAACTATTCCACTTTGCTACCCACTTCCGGCTCACGCAGAGGGGCTAGACGCCGGTTCCGTCTTTTTCTACACCGGGGCTAGTGTATCTCCGGAGGGGACCGGAGCGTCGGGATCCCACCTAAACCAATGTTTTGCCATGCCATGTGTGTTAGATTGTATCATGGGTGTTGTGTGCCAAAGATAGCATCACTCTCTGTGCCGGGGCCTCACCGACGTCGGATTCTCTCTCGCGGGTTCCAGGACTGCTCACACCCCAAACTCCCGGATCTGACGTAACGGGGGAATCTTGCAAGTTGGTGGGCCCTACCATTGTCAAGGGTGTTCCTTGGGACTAACATGACACAACCAAGCAACTAGTTCCACTTTGCTACCCACTTCCGGCTCACGCAGAGGGGCTGACGCCGGTTCCGTCTTTTTCTACACCGGGGCTAGTGTATCTCCGGAGAGGGGACCCGAGCGCGGGATCCCACCTAAACCAATGTTTTGCATGCCATGTGTGTTTAGATTGTATCATGGGTGTTGTGCCAAAGATAGCATCACTCTCTGTGCCGGGGCCTCACCGACGTCGGATTCTCTCTCGCGGGTTCCAGGACTGCTCACACCCCGAAACTCCCCGGATCTGACGTAACGGGGGGAATCTTGCAAGTAGGTGGGCCCTACCATTGTCAAGGGTGTTCCTTGGGACTAACATGACACAACCAAGCAACTAGTTCCACTTTGCTACCCACTTCCGGCTCACGCAGAGGGGGCTAGACGCCGGTTCCGTCTTTTCTACACCGGGCTAGTGTATCTCCGGAGGGGACCCGGAGCGTCGGGATCCCACTAAACCAATGTTTTGCCATGTGTGTGTTAGATTGTATCATGGGTGTTGTGTGCCAAAGATAGCATCACTCTCTGTGCCGGGGCCTCACCGACGTCGGATTCTCTCTCGCGGGTTCCAGGACTGCTCACACCCCGAAACTCCCGGATCTGACGTAACGGGGGAATCTTGCAAGTAGGTGGGCCCTACCATTGTCAAGGGTGTTCCTTGGGACTAACATGACACAACCAAGCAACTAGTTCCACTTTGCTACCCACTTCCGGCTCACGCAGAGGGGCTGTACGCCGGTTCCGTCTTTTTCTACACCGGGGCTAGTGTATCTCCGGAGGGGACCCGGAGCGTCGGGATCCCACCTAAACCAATGTTTTGCCATGCCATGTGTGTTAGATTGTATCATGGGTGTTGTGTGCCAAAGATAGCATCACTCTCTGTGCCGGGGCCTCACCGACGTCGGATTCTCTCTCGCGGGTTCCAGGACTGCTCACACCCCGAAACTCCCGGATCTGAACGGGGGGAATCTTGCAAGTAGGTGGGCCCTACCATTGTCAAGTGTGTTCCTTGGGACTAACATGACACTTGAACACACACCTAATTTTTGAATTTTACGACTAGATTGAAATTCGAAGGAAGCGGATACACGACAGTACGTGGATCTAAACATTCTAGGATACATGGACAAACCATTTGTCCCAGCCATCTTCTGGCTCAGGTCTAGTCATACTCCTGCCTAGGCGTATAATACATGTACTCGTAGTCGTCGAAGTCGCCGCCGCCGTCGTCGCTGTCGTCAGATGGGGGCTGAAATGTCGATGGGGCAGCACGCCTGGACTGCGGTAGCGCAGGGTTATCGCCGTTCCTTATGTAGTTCATGACGCCCTGGAGAGTCCGGCCGCGCCACCATAGCCGACGACCAGCCTTGTTGAAGTTCGAAGGAGGCGGGCCGTCTTCCTCGTACCTGGCGAGCGCCCTCTCACGCCGATTGAAGAAAAGACGTCCCAACCTGGCGGTAGTTGGGATTCCATTGGGGATACGTCCGCTGCTCCGGTGTCAGCTCGAAGTAGTAGTGGTTCGTGATGGCCGCCCGGCGCGCCAGACCTCGAGGGACAGGAGGGACCGGCACGCCTCCGACGCTCTCAGCATCCACCCGGCGGGGACGCCGTACCCGGGAGGGCAGGGGTAGTTTGAGGCGCAGAGCTCCTCCGCCTCCGAGTAGGTTAAAGTGGGTACGGTGGAAGACATGGAAGAGTTGTCGCGAAGAAATGGAAGAGTGTGCTGGGTTGTAGATATGTGCTAACGAGCTAGATGCATGTGTTTTTATATAGTGAGAAGAAGCACACGGATCGTGTGTTTTCTTCGAGGTCTTCGGAGCCGTTGGATCTTTCAAGTGATCGTGAGCCGGTGGATCAAAGATAGGCACACGGATTGTGTGCTTGTTTCACTTCTTTGCCGAGTGTCATATCACGGGACACTCGGCAAAGCTATAAACTGGGAGGGTTGGCGCGAAGGGAAAATCTTTCGAGGGAACATTTTTTTGCCGAGTACCCCCTAGACACTCGGCAAAGATTCGAAAATCCACGCGGAAGAGTTGGCGCGAAGCCACGAAATTTTCAGAGCCGAGTTTGCCGAGTGGTGCACCACGGCACTCGGCAAAGATTCTAGTTATGCCGAGTCCCCGTTACGAAAACACTCGGCGAACCCACGCCACCGTCACTCGGTCGAAACGCACGGTTCGCCCACAAGGGTTTGTGCCGAGTGTGTGTTTGCCGAGTGTTTTCTTCTGATACGCCGTCGTATATTTATACGCCGAGTATGCCCTGCGTAGGACACTCGGCACAAACGTGCTACGCCGAGTGTTTCCTCGCGGGGGCAGGGCACACTCGGCGTAGTCGCTTTTCGCCGAGTGTCCCTTGTTGCCGAGTGTTTGTTGGGCAGGTGTCGGCGTACAGAGTGGTGTGCCGAGTGCCCCGTGATTTGGCACTCGGCAAAGTCTATGTGACTCGGCGATAATCGATTTTCCAGTAGTGCATTATCCTTTCGGTTTTGTATTTTGCTAACCGTACCCTAACCACTAAACATGAAAACCAGAAATTCATTTGCGGTTAGGTTCTTTTCGGTTCGGTTTCAGTTCGGTTATGTGCAGTTATACCTGGTATGATGCCAACTCTAGTAGTATTTCAATTTAGTACGGCAAACTATCATTCCAAATAGAAGTGGTGTAGGCATGCTTTGGTTATGTAGTCTCAGGGGTATGTTGAATAGGTATCCGTCCGACATCTAGTAATGTCGGCCTGCTAGGGTGTAATGCAAGTTGTGATACATGAGGCCTCACACTTTAGCATAGCAGGCCGAACCATAGGATGTCGGATCCGTAGATGACTCGAAACGGCTGGCAAGCTGACATGGATAATACCTAGTTCGTCTTGGAGCACAAGATGGACGTGGATAGCTGTCATAGCTAGGTTTCCATTATGTTGACGAATATGATTTATCATGTAAGACCTAGTGATGCTATCTGTATAAACTCGGACAGGAAAAACCTCTAGGTTAAGATATAAGAAAACATACAGTAGAATTGTACTATAAGAGGCTTTGCCCTAATTGTAAAATATTACAGGATGTAAAACGCCGCCATTGGCACCCCTGACTCTAGGCAACCTCGTGCATCCCGCTACCAGAACCTCCCTATAGGCTCGCCCCCACGGTCTACACTTGGGATAATGGCACCCCACTCGATGTCTAAGTTTCCTATACACCGAAAGTTGGCTCCCACCATGGGGCCGACGAACTCGGCGGGACGATAACCATGAGAATAACAATCATCGAAGAACATGTCGCCTGCATGAACAACAACGCCATGTCCTCGTCAGTGCCTATGTCATCTCGATCGGCAGCTTCAACATCTTCATCAGTTTGACAACCGTGGCGCTAGGGCTGTGCAGTAGAAGCCGATTTTTCCGCCGGACCTCCACCCCATGGAAGAAGAGTTCGACGCAGTACTCGGATCCGATCGGGCTTACACGTCGCCGTTTTTTCCCAGGAGTCGGCGACAATCGAATTTCACTTGGTCGGCGTGATCGATCGACAAAGAGTCTGCTCCTGAAGTGGACTATTCTGAGTCTGAGCCCATCTTGCATGTTATAAACGGAAAAGTGGATTCAAAAGCTGGATCTGGATCCATCACTCCACTGGAGGGTGAAACATATTCTGATGACGAAGGCTCCATAAGCAAGTTCTATCGAGATGTGAATAATGCGGTTGGTAGAGATGATCACATTGTCTGCATGAAAAAACACTAGTAGAAAAGAGCTTATAGGTGGATGAGCACTAGCCACTGATATATTTGTTCTATGTGGCAAAAAATTACATGTGGCCCACGTATGTTATTGTGCGCTTCTGGTACGTTACTTACAGTTGCACACATTCCAATTCCCTGTCACGGGTATAATTAATTGTGGTGCCAGCGGTGGGTATGCTTACCCCATGGAGCACAAATATAGCTGCGCCACCAGTATCGTGCCCCCCAATATATATGTGGATTCTCCCTTGGTTCACCCACTCCAGGTAGGATCAGATCTTAGAGATAGAGGATAGAGGAGAGAGTTTCTCTCCCGAAAGAAAATCGCACGACCAAGCTTCTCCACGCCCGAACGCCGGTTGCTAGAGCCAGCTTCGTGGCTGCCCCTACCCGCTCGACATGGCCCGTTCTCCGCCGACCCATCCATGGACTTCTACTCCGTCTGTCTCCTTCATGCCTGATCATAGGTGAGAAAGCCTAGAAGAAAACATGTAGGTGTAAAGTTTTGTTCCAACCAGCGAGGTTCAAGGTAGGTGTAAAGTTCAGTTCTGCAACTTTTTGTGTTAAGTTTTTTTTATCTGAGGTCCTTTGCAAAAGTTACGGTCAATTTACCGAGACTATTCTTTTCTTTTGATTCGTCGAAGTCGGCGAAGATCGAACCATCCACCCCGCGCATGTCATTCATACCTCATATGATTTAGACTCCAATTCGACAAATCATATTGCTGATATGCAAGCGAGATGCAGATATGCAAGTGAGAGGCATAGATGTGACACCTCCTTTACTTTTTAATTTCTAATAATTTACTAGTGGCAGACAAAAATAGATGTGCGCCACGGGTACTTACTGGTGGCGCACCCATATATATGTGCACCACCAGTATTATGGGTGCTTGTGGCGCCCAAAATGTGTGTCTGGCCTGCCAGAGGTAGTGCAGATGAGTTTGCCACTAGAGACCTAAATATGTGTGCCATGGGTAGTATTTTTCCTACTAATGACACATGTCGTTTCTCCATGAGAGGAGAAAAGGAGGAATACGGAGAGGCGTCCACCTCTGACGGCAATGACCTAGAAGTTAACATAGTCTTCGAGGAAAATAATCATGGACAAGGTAGATGAGCTGGTAAAGGTCTATCACAAGTTTTTTGCGTAGAATTTTACACTCTTATCGGTAAATGAGTTGCAAAGAATAACAAAGAATGAACAACCATCTCAAAACAAAAGTATATGCACAAATATACATCCACAAGAATCTTTCAAAAAATTAATTATTTATTGGTTTGACATGATTCGTCACGTAATTCATTTCACAAATGTAATTAAAGTGACAGGTCTTAGGGTTTGCCATTTTGTATCAAGGGCTAGTCAAGTATCAAATTTGAAAAAAATTAAATCCTAAATAGGCTTCAAGATTTGACCAAGTATTCAAATCTGGTATTTGAAATTTGAATAGGTATTAAGATAGTTCCAAGGGTTCTAAAGGTTGGTTTTTGATCAAGAATGATCACACAAAATGTTCCGGTCCAAGGATCTTAACACAAAATAACTCATTTAATTTTAAGATCATACGAAATTATTTATGTCAAGTTCACAAGTATTTTGAAACAGGGAACTACAATAGGTTTGCTTTTGGTTTCTCTCATCAAAAGTTACTGTTCGGAACATGTTTGCAAAACCATCTAAAAAAGGGCATTTCGAACCTAATTGAATTTTAAATTCGTTCAAAGTTTCTTTGGACAATATGGTATAAAAGTATACATCCTACAATTTTTAAAAAATATTTTATTGGAAATTTTTGGAATAATATAATTTTAAATTCTATAAAATTTCATTCAAATGGCTCATTTGAATTGGATCAGATTTTAAATACTATATTTTGAACATGAAAAGTGCTAAAAGATTCTAAAGGTCAAGACGTTTTTAAAAAGTCTATGTTTGATAAATTTGGCTTTGTGGGTCCAAACGTATGAGGTTTTTAAGTTGCATGGGCTTTGCTAGAAATTTACCAATTATTTCCTGTTTATGAAATTATTTTTGAAAAAATTGTTTTTTCGGATGGGTCGATACTCGCGTAAGTGATATTTTCTAGTGCGTCCGATCTAGATATAAGGGCGTAGAATGAAACCGAGATTGGGCTAACCAGAAGGAGACAGTTTTGTTGCTGAAATGGCGGGAAACAACGGCACTGTGGCTCAGCGCTGATGGCGGTTGTTCTGATGTGGGAATCCAGAATCTACGATGCAACATGGTGGCGTTGTGTGGCGCATGGAATATGATGGAGGCGACGGAATCGACTCACACTTCTTAGGGCGACGGGGAGATGCGAACGGCTCGAGGACCACCGATGATGTTTGGGTGTAGTCGTTCCGCTTGCTCCTGCTACGGTAAAATTGGGGCCAAGATGTTAGAAGATCCTATCACACAATAGATGAAGGAAGAAAGAAGATTTGAGGACCAAGTAACCAAGTAACGGTCGGGAACGAGAAACATGACAGCGGCTGAACGAATGTTTGTCGATGACTTTATGCGGTGTAACGGCGTGATTCGAGAAGGGAACATATGTTGGAACGCGTAGAGATAAACAAAACTTTTTCCTACGCGGTACTTCAAGATCTAGCCGAGGTAGAAGGCCACGATGATTACCACTAGACGCGTGGTTGCGGATTATCGATGAAGCACGTCGGTGTAGTGGAGTCCCATGATCCGTTCCAGCCGATCCAATCCCACGAACGTCGAAGTGCTGAACGTACAACACCTCTGTCGGTATCCACACGTACGAGGAGGAGCTCTGACGGCGGGCTGCTAGGTCCGGTGCGACGGCTGGACTGAGTGGGGCTAGGGTTCCCAACGCATGGGAGTGGAGTAACGTACCCGCTGGGCAACCTGCGCCCCTCTTTATATAGCGAATGGTAGTGGGCTTCACAACACTTGTGACCCATTCCCTCTGTGAGTCCGACTCACAAACTTAGTCCATTTCAGGTTCCGGTCCAACCCGACCAATACATTTGCTCCCGCTCTTAAGTGTGTGACCCTGCAGGCTCATGACGACTTGGACACGATTGGAGTCCGACTCCCATCGATTAATCGGTAGCGGCTCCTAGCAGAACGTGCCGACTCGCAAGTCCCATTGAGTCATGACGACATACCTTCCAATGTGACTTTCATCTTAGTCCCTTTTGCCTCACGATATATATACCTTGTCGAACTATAGGCGATTTATCGTCATCCCTTAATAGCTCAACTCTCTTCTCGGTCCGTGATATATGATTCATCTGACTAACTCTTAGTCAATAGATCCAGTTAACACTTAACTGAGTCACGCATGGCCATGCTTCTGGAATCATATCACTCGAGAGTGCCCAGAGAATATCTCTCCATTCGAAGGGGCAAAATCCCATCTTGATTATCCACATCACGCAGGTTGCTTCTCTTTCGACCCGAACTCTGCCTTTATAACTCGGTGATCCACAACTCGGATTGTGTGACAATCTCAGGTCTAAGGATTACATTGATTGAGACATGCAAATGACGACATACTCGGTGCATCTCAATATGGGTCAGTCCGACTTGCTAAACTCTTTAGCCAAATCTGTGAACGTTGGAATGGCATCACCATGCCCATGACAAGTGGAACCGTGTCATCAGCCAACACTCACATTAGTCTAGGGTGTGTGTCCAGCACAACCTAAATGACCAAGGACAATCTAGTATGAACAACATGAATACATAGTTCAATAGTCGAATCACATATTCAATGACATGTATCAGATGTTCAAAACAATGACGACTTAATTACTTTATGAATACATTGGGAGTTACATCATACATGATTGCCTCTAGGGCATATTCCCAACAGTCTCCCACTTGCACTAGAGTCAATCATCCTGACATCATATGCCTACGCATCGAATGCCCATACCTCTCATGTGCGCCTCATGCTTTGGTTGTGGTAGCGCCTTTGTCAACGGATCTGCAATGCTTGCATCCGTGTGTACTTTACATAACTTGATATCACCTTGTTCGACAAACTGGCGAATGAGGTGATAACGCATGAGTATATGTTTGTTCTTCTGGTGTTGTCTAGGTTCCTTGGCTTGTGCTATAGCACCATAATTGTCACAATATACGTCCAATGGATTGGACGCGCCCTGAACCACACCAAGATCTATCAGGAGGTTCCTGATCCAAACAGCTTCCTTTGCCGCCTCCGAGGCAGCAATATACTCAGCGTCCGATGCAGACATCATATCTTGCTTGGAACTCTTCCAGCTCACAGCTCCTCCGTTCATTACGAACACGTATCCAGATTGCAAACGAGAATCATCTGAGTCAGTGAGATAACTCGCATCTGTGTAACCCTTTACACTGAATTCCTCATCACCTCCATAAACTAGGAACATTTCCTTAGTCCTTCTCAAGTACTTAAGGATGTTTTTAACCGCTGCCCAGTGGGCTTCGCCAGGGTCAGCCTGGTATCTGCTCGTTACACTTAGAACATAGGAAACATCTGGCCTAGTACAAATCATGGCATACATGATGGATCCGACTGCCGAAGCATACGGTATCACATTCATCCGACTTCACTCATCAGTCGTCGAAGGACACTGAGTCTTGCTAAGTTTGATGCCATGAGACATCGGTAAGAATCCCTTCTTAGACTCTTCCATTTTGAATTTCTTCAAAACTTTGTCCAGATATGTACTCTGACTCAATCCAATGAGCCGCCTTGATCTATCTCTATAGATCCTGATTCCTAATATGTAAGTCGCCTCACCCAAATCCTTTATTGAGAAACTCCTTTCCAATGACTCTTTGGTTTCTTGCAACATCATGACATCATTTCCAATCAGTAATATGTCGTCCACATATAAGATTAGAAAATTTACTTTGCTCCCACTAAACTTCTTGTATAAACAAGAATCATGATCGCTCTTGATGAAGACAAACGATTTTACTACCTCATCAAAGCGAATGTTCCAACTCCGAGATGCTTGCTTCAACCCATAAATGGATTTCTGAAGTTTGCATACCTTGTCAGCATTAGCCGGATCGACAAAACCTTCGGGCTGTATCATATACACGTCCTCAGCTAAATTTCCATTAAGGAAAGCCGTCTTGACATCCATCTGCTATATCTCATAGTCGAAATAGGCTGCTATGGCTAACATGATCCGAACTGACTTAAGCATCGCTACAGGCGAGAAGGTCTCGTCGTAGTCAACTCCTTGAACCTGTCGGAACCCCTTTGCGACAAGTCGTGCTTTATAGACGGAAATATTTCCATCCATATCAATTTTCTTCTTAAAGACCCATTTCCACTCGACGGGTCTTGCACCGTCAGGCAGATCAACCAAATTCCAAACTTTGTTTTCATCCATGGACTTTAACTCGGATCTCATGGCTCCAAGCCATGACTCGGAATCAGATCCCGCCATCGCTTCCGAATAAGTTGCCGGCTAATTACTGTCTAACAATAAAACATCACGAGCATTTTGTAATCTAGCAGATCACCGTGGTTCAGGTGCTGTTACCGGCGTAGGTACCACGACTGGCTCAGCCTCCAAGGCTGACGAGATATGGATCCTGGACCCTGCGGGTAAGGACACCCCCTCTCAGGCCCAGGGACAAAGCCCAAGAAGAGGCGCCTTCGAAGTACTCTAGAAGGCCCGCGTGAAGCCCACCTGCACTAAACTTGCGGGTTAAGTTAGAAAACATGTAACCGACCCAGCTAGGGTTGGACTCCTCTCCGGGTAGAACTCGAGACCTGGCCATCTATATAAGGCCAGGAGAGCCCCCCTAGGAGAGGACCAAGTAGTACCGCACGACCAAAAAGCCTTGAAACTCGAGATCTACTCTCGATTCGAGCAACCTGTAACCGATCTAATCATCCAATACAGATCGACACAAGGCAGGAGTAAGGGTTTTACCTCTTCGAGGGCCCCGAACCTGGGTAAATCTCGCCCCCTGTCTAGCCGACGATTCCACCAGCGCCTATGACTTCTCCTAGTCGAAACCCGATAGGATCACCTAAGGGATTTGTGGAGTCAGAGATTCGACAATTGGCGCCGACCGTGGGGAGCGCGGGCGCTGGATCACCGGCATCTTCGGCTTCATCGACATCCAACTCCCGTTGGAAACCATCGACTACGGCTCCGAACAATCCTGTACGGATCGGATCCGTCATAGTCACGCCTCACTCGCCGGAATCACGCCCGGTGTTCGAGGATCTGGAGAAGAGCGTCACCCTGACGTTCGGGAGCTTCAACTTCATGGCGAACAGAGACAGAATCCTCCACTTCTCGGATGAATCTGAACCTGAATCTGGAGCCGTCAACTCGCGCTTTCCTATGGAGAAAAGTGGCGAGTCCATCCGCTTCAACACAGTCGATTATCACGCCCTCTCGACAGAGGAACCATCTCGGGTACGGAAGCTTTCCGATCTACGCCTAGGACGCACGAGCCACGACTGGCCCAAGTCTGCATGGAAGGATCGGAACAGCCCTCAGAAACCGAATTCAGCGCAACCGAGCGCGATATAATCGGTGTTTCGCGGGAGGCCTGGAAAAGGGCCAAGGAGGCCATGCGGCGGAGTCAGCCGCCCGCGGCAGGAGCCTCACAAGAGGACCTAACCGCCTACCACTACCACCTAGTAAGAGCGGCCTCAAACATCAAAGAAGCCCGGGCAGATCTGGCCCGTCGCAGAAGAGCGGCAGACGAATCAAGCCTGCGACGAGTCGAACAGTCCCTTGCACCCTCAGTTGGTACCCGACCCGCGAGGAAGGGACACGCAACATCGTCAAGGGACCACGAATCCGTGACTGCGACCGACAGGTCGACCACGTCTTCCTTCATGAGGGTCGACGATGACGGCAACGTCTACCCGCAAACCCCAGCTGCCGCGATCCTAGCCGCAGCAACTTACATGCAGATGAACCAACCGACGGAAAGCGACCCTCGGGTGGAACAGTACAAACAAATTTGCCAAGGACTAGGATTGGCGGCCGCAAGGCTCGCTTCTCACGATCGCAAGAAGACCGAAGAACAATTGGAGAAGGAGCGACAGGAGAAGGACAAGGATAAAGAAACGCCCCGCAGGCACATAAGTTCATCCCCAAGAAAAGACAAATCGCCACAACGTGGTTGAGGAAAAGAAGCCCGCCGCCGCGGCGATAGTCGAAGCAGCAGCGACGACAGCCCGAGAGACAAAAGCTCGCGGCACCACAGCAGCCGCTCGAGAAAACGAAGCAAAGAACCAAGGAAATGTGACCGGTCCGAATACGACGCGCGATCAGATCTCGCCCAAAAGAAGGTGGATAGAGCGAGAGCTTCACGATATCGCGAGCGCTCCTCATCCAGGTCCTCGGACGACGAAACCTGTGGAGCACTCTGTTTCGCTCGCCATCCGTGAAGCACTACCCAAGAGGTTCAAGCTCAGCACGGAGGTGACAAAATACGACGGCTCACTCGAGCCCTCCCAGTGGTTAAGCGACTACCTCACGGAAGTAAAATGCCAACGTGGGAACAAGAACACAGCCATGCAATACCTCAATTTGCATCTTACAGGCGCGGCCCGTAGTTGGCTGGAGAGAAGACCCAAATCTTGCTACGCGTGGGACGACCTACCCGCAATTTCTGCAAAATTTCCAGTCGACTTACAAGAGGCCAGCCGCAATCGAAGAGTTACGAGCATGCAAACAGAAGAGTGGCGAATCCACACGAGAATATATCCAGCGGTGGACCACACTCAGGAACACCGCAGGAACCATCTCGGAAGAGGTGGCGATTGAGGCCTTCGCCAAAGGGGCGAGAAGAACCACGTTTCGAGAAGAGCTAGGCAGAGCCGCGCCCAAAACCATTGGGGAGCTAATGATCATAGCCGAAAATGGCTAACGGAGAAGACGCGGTACGCAATGAAGAGCATCGTCGCCCGCACACGAGGACGACCGCCATGGACGAAGAAAGAGAAGGAAATACTACGACCACGAGGACAGGGAGGAATTAGTGGCGGCAAATTCACGCGAAACCGCGACTCTGGTCGCCGTGGAAGTCGCGAGTGGAAACCAAAAGCAGAAGAAAAATCCCCGAGGAGGATCTCGATGCATACTGCTCGCTACACCTGTTCACAGATAAGCGCACGGGCAAAACTAAGGCAACACACCTTCTCAAGGATTGCCGAAAGTTTCTTGACATCTCAGATGCTCTTGCGAGGAAAAGATTTGCATCCACCCAAAGCTACCCGCCGCTGCCAGGAGGAGGACAACAATTCCAGCCGCCTCCACCACCACCTCCACCAGCAAATCCAAACATGGCGCTAGCCGCACTACCTGCGCCACCACCACAAAACAATGGAGCCAATGCATACCCGAATCCGGCAGGACAACTCGCGATGATACAGAAGGTATGCCCTTCTCGCAGAGCTCAAAAGACTAACACAAGTCAATTGTGCATGGCAGTGCAGACACTATCGACAAAAACCGAGTACCTGAAAATGGCGGATCAGCCAATCACGTTCTCGATGAAAGACCATCCGCCACGAGTCTATCGACCAGGACACGCCACCCTTGTCATCCAAGCTCAAATTGGTAATTATGACCTGGCCCGCGTATTCATGGACGGTGGCAGTGGAATTAACATCATCTACGCGGATACACTCCGTCGAATGAACAAGAATCTGGACGGCCTAACGGAATCAGAAACATCCTTCCACGGGATAGTTCCGGGCAAGGCAATCCGTCCACTCGGAACAATCAACCTAGAAGTAGTATTGGGCTCTCCAAGCAACTACAGAAGGGAATTCCTGGACTTCGAAGTCGTCGACTGGCCCTCACAGTACCACGCCATTCTTGGTCGAACAGCGTTCGCTAGATTCATGGCCGTACCCCATTATGCGTATTTGAAGCTCAAGCTACCCGGCGAATACGGTGTGATCACCATCGACGGAGACTTCCAGAAATCGGACAAGTGCGACATAGAATTTAATGAGATCGCAAAATCTTTCGGGATGCAAGAAGAACTCCAAGAGCTGGCAAAAACCACGGATCACTCTGTTATGCCTCTCACGAAGAAAAACGCGCCTGAACTAGAATTCAGCGCCAACAGCGACACTCGCAAGCATCAAGTGCACCCGACGGATTGTGCGAAGACAGCAATGGTTTCAACAACCCTCTCGCCAGCATAGGAAGGCGCGCTCGTCAAACTCCTCCGTGAAAACTGGGAGATTTTCGCCTGGCAGCCCTCAGATATGCCAGGAATACCCAGGGAGTTTGCCGAGCACTCACTCGAAGTCTTTCCTAATGCCAAACCCATCAAACAGACGACTCGACGATTTTCAGAACCCAAACAGAAGGCGCTTGGAGAAGAAGTAAACAGATTGCTAGCCGCAAATTTCATCAGGGAGATCAAGATATCCACCTGGTTAGCAAACCCGGTATTGGTCCCCAAGAAGAACACGATATCCTTCGGGTGTGTGCATCGACTACACGTCGTTAAATAAGCACTGCCCCAAGGACAATTTTCCTCTACCACGAATCGACCAGATCGTGGACTCTACGGCAGGCTGCCAACGCCTCTCCTTCCTGGACGCCTATTCGGGATATAATCAGATCCGAATGAAAAGGAAGACGAAGAGAAGACGGCATTCATCACACCCCACGGTCTACTGCTACACGACAATGCCTTCGGGCTGAATAACGCAGGCGCAACATATCAGCGCTGCATGCAAAGATGCCTCGCCAACCTCATTGGCAAAAACGTACAGGTGTACGTCGACGACATTGTCATCAAAACTCGAGTAGAGGACACACTCCTCAAGGACATCAGAGAAACATTCGACGCCCTTAATGCATATCGGATCAAGCTCAATCCGACCAAATGCGTTTTTGGCGTCCCTGCAGGAAAACTACACTCGGGTACCTGGTATCCGCCAGAGGCATTGAAGCCAACCGGAGAAAATACAAGCTATCTTGACTATGAAGGAGCCAACCAATCTACGCGGAGTCCAGCAGCTCGCAGGACGACTAGCCGCCCTAAGCAGGTTCATCGCACGATTGGGAGAGCAAGCGCTACCCTTCTACAAATTACTGAAAAAGACGGACAAATTCGAGTGGACACCCGAAGCTAAACAAGCGTTCGCAGATTTGAAGCGATCGTTGCAAAGCAGGCGCGTCCTTGCAACACCGCAAGAAAGGGAGCCACTTCTACTATACCTAGCCGCTACAAACCAGGTCTCAGCACGGCAATCGTGGTCGACGACCTGAAGACGGCAAAGCGTACGGAGTCCAACGACCAATATATTACATCAGCGAAGTGCTCTCGCCATGCAAGCAACGATACCCTCATTATCAGAAGCTGGCATATGGAGTTGTTCTCACGGCCCGAAAACTCAAACATTATTTCCAGGAACACGCCATCACAGTGGTTGATGATGCGTCACTCCCTATGGCATCCGGAAGAATAGCAAAATGGAGCATCGAGTTGGGCGCCTGGGACATCACCTATACAGGACGAAACACAGTCAAATCTCAAGTACTCGTGGAATTCCTCAGCGAATGGACAGAGCTACAAACGCCCGGACCACCTGAGTACACGAGCAACTGGATAATGTACTTCGATGGATCCAAGAGAAACAAAGGAGCAGGAGCTGGAATCGTTCTTATTTCACCTCGGGGAGACAAGCTGCAATACGTCATGCGACTGGACTTTCCACCAGACGATCCAGCCTCGAACAACGACGTAGAATATGAAGCCCTGTTGCACGGAATGAAGATGGCAATCGCCTGTGGAGCTACCCGATTAATGATCTACGGTGATTCCAATCTCATAGTGCAGTAGACGATGAAAGAATGCGACGCCATTGCTGAAAACATGGTCGCATATCGTGACATGTACAATCTACTCGAAGGAAGCTTTAAAGGTTGCGAGCTGAAGCACATTGCAAGATCTAGCACCGAAGAAGCAGATAGACTGGCAAACATGGGTTCCACGAATACACCCATACCGCCAGGAATATACTTCAACGGATGATCAAATGATCGGTCGAAAAGTGAAGAAAGCTGCAGCAGCGCCAGAAACAGAGGTCAGCCCGCAGGTCGCGCTTATCGAGCTTATTCATAATATATCACGACAGGTTTTCCTGGTCGAGCCAGTCTGGACGCAGAAATATCTCGACTACCTGCTCAACAGACAGCTCCCGGCCGATCCACGTGAGGCTCGACAGATAATCAGGCGTAGCAAGTCCTTTCAAGTAGTTAATGGAGAATTATACAAGCAAAGCATCTCGGGAATACTTCAGCGTTGCATCGCACCCGAAGATGGCAAGGAATTGCTCCAGGACATACACCAAGGAGATTGCGGTCATCATGCTTGCTGGAAAACAATAATGGGAAAAGCTTTCCGAGCAGGATTTTACTAGCTAATAGCAGCCAACGATGCAAAAAGCCTGGTCGAACGATGCGACGCCTGCCAGCGATTCGCACCAAGGCCACACGCCCCTGCTACGGAATTGCACATGATACCAATAGCCTGGCCCTTTGCACAATGGGGGCTAGACATGGTTGGGCCACTACGCAAGTCCACACCAGGTGGATACACACACTTGCTGGTCGCAGTCGACAAGTTCACCAAATGGATCGAGGCTATGCCAGTAACTTCAGCAAGCGCCCAATGCGCCGTCAAGTTTCTCGACTCCATTGTATGCAGATTTGGTGTGCCACACGACATCATTACAGATAATGGTACAAATTTCATAGCAAAGGAAACACAACAGTTCTGCGAGGAAAAAGGCATCAATTTCAAGTTTGCCTTCAGCTGGCATCAAGAAGCGACTACTCGATCGGCTACACCCCGCCGCAGGACATTGGGCGGAAGTGCTACCCTCCGTACTCTGGAGCCTGCGCACAACTCCTAATCGATCAACGAAGTGCACGCCATTCTTCATGGTATACGGGGCAGAAGCAGTCCTTCCCGAGGACGTTCGATTCAGCGCCCCATGAGTTGTAGCGTACAGCGAAGAAACTTCCAACAGGTTGCTCGCAGAAGATATGGATGCACTCGACGAAATGCGTGACATCGCACTAGCAAGATCCGCGGTATATCAATTCTGCGCAACTATCATAGTCGCCTACCACAGAGCATTCGCGGTTGGGGCCCTAGTGCTGCGGCTCAAACAGAAGGAAGGACACAAGCTCGAACCACCTTGGGAAGGACCCTTCACATACACGAAGTCATCCCAGGCGGAGCCTACAGGCTAAAGAATCGGCGACGGACCGGAGGATCTACTCCAATCCGTGGAACATTGCACACCTCCGCAAATTTTATTCATAGGTTTACTTGTTATCACAACAAAAATAAGGCTATACTAGCCAATCCTGTAGCTCGAATACATGGCTTCTCAGCCATTGCAATAAAGACATGATTCCTTCATCATATTCACTCGAAGCTTCTCGTTCTTTACATGCTAAAAGTTACAGGTACACACCCCATAAAACACACGGGGGCTACACCTACAACTAAGCATCAAAGGAAAACATCATACAAACAGGGTTATACACCTTACAACAGTTCTTACAAACTATAAACAGATTACAGGATATTTACATCCGACAATCAATCAAAGCGCTGAGCATTCTCAGTCGCTAAAACTCTATCCACCTCCTCAGAGGTCAATCGGATAATTTTCTCCGCTGCAGGACGTACAGCATCATAGTACGGCGAGATATCCTCAATTGCATAATCTGGGCGCCGAGCAACGGAGTTAACATCTATCTCAGGATGCCATATGCGGACAAAAGAGAGAGCTACAACCGCGCCGCACGTCATCTGATTGCGCACACACGCGCGAACTTCTCCTTCACGTCCAAACAACCTGAGAAGATAGCCCCAATCTTCGGGACCTTTTTCGAGTGGGTAAAATGCAGCGTTCATCGCAACCAAGACCTCGTGAAAAGAACTCACGAGAATTCTCGCCTGGAGGACTCGAAATTTCAAGGTGGCCATCACAAAACCCCGACTGCGATCAGACCAAAAATTGTTTGCATGAGGTTTGGAGCTACTAGCCTCTTGAAGGATGTGATTTTCTACCCACTGCTTTTCTTCCCTGTCATCCGGATTAACGACTGAAGAGCAAAAACACACTCAGTCAGATAAGGAAACAAGGAAGAAAAAGGCACGGGGGCTGCACTACTTACAAAGCAAGTCCCTTGCGACTATAGCCAACTCATCCATCAGAAATTGTTCGCGTTCAGCCGCCAATTTCTGCTTGGACTTCGCCACATCGGCTATCCCGCGCATAGCTTTTAGCTTGCGCTCACCCTCCTGGACCTTATCCCGAAGGCCCGCAAAAGTGCCAACAGCGGCATGAAGTGGATTTACTGGAGTACCACGTCCACCCGAAGTTTCTGCGGCAAACCTAGTGGCCTGGAAGAATACAACGAAAGAAGTAAGATGCCCTACTCGAGTCATTTCTAGTCGCATATCTGACAAACGCTCGGGGCTACTCCCATCGGGAGACAACGCACAAACAAGGGGAATGAATTGCAAGACGAATTCTTCGATTAAAGACAACAAAGGTACGGGAATACATCCCAAGGTTCATTACATTCAAGGAGAAAAAAGAAAAACTATGAAGCTACATTGGTGCTCCCGCTAGTAGCAGTCGCCCCTCCCCGCAGTCGAGCAAAAATCTCAGACAGCTCCCGAGCAAGAATAGCGGCTTGCTCGCCAAAACGAGAGAGCCGTACCTTTTTGCCCGTGGAGTGGTCGACTGGAAGAGATGAGTACGCCTCCTCCAAACCTTCGACTCCGTGCGCCAAAGCAAATTGTATCGCGGTCTTCGCACCAGACTCCGACTGAGCGACCGCGAAGGCATCCAGAAGTTTGCCTTCTGAGAAGACCTTCAACAGATCATCTAGCGCGGGTGCAGGAGTGGCGTTGGCGATGAGGCGACCGTGCAGTTGCACCAGCACTTGAGTAGCATCATTAATCAAGGAGAGAACTCCATCAGTGTGCCTTTTAAGCTGGGCAAGTGTGTCGGTTACCACATCCACCCGCTGGAGCCCAGGGATCTCTATAGGAACATCCAGAAGACCTGCAAAAGAAGAAAATAATACTTAGCAAAGTTCAGCAAAATGAAGAATCGAAGTCGCAAAAGTCCAACACACTTACCCGCGAAACGCTCAGCGAGGGGACGGAGGAACCCGACAACGTCGTTATCGGCCTTACTGCCAGCTTCCTCTAACTCCTTCAAGGCCTTCCGCGCATCCGCAAGCTGTCGACTAAAATCTTCCGATTGCATGCGGGAAGCCTCCAGCTCTTGGCGAATGGCCGTCAGGTCAGCCTCCCGAGCAGTTACCTGCTCAGAGAGTTTGACCTTTTCGGATTCCGCAAATTCAAGTCGAGCTGCAAAGAGATGCTTATCAAAACTCAAGAATGTACGGAATACTGAAAACAGGGAGATGATAAAGCTTACCCTTGAGAAGGTCGTTTTCAGTTTGAAGTCGGCTACGGTCCGTTCGAAGTGACTCGCAATCCGACTCGGCGAGAACGACGCGGCGACCAATCGCCGCAAGAGAATCAATAAGCGACTGCAAAAGCACGAAGACGGGAAAGTTAAAAGGATTAAATTGGAGTCTGTACCCGATTATTTACAATCGACTACAGCCTCGGGGGCTACTCCCATCGGGAGCACTGCCGTGCACCCGATAAAAATAAAATCATGAAGAAGAAAGAAACCAGACTTAGAGCCTGTAGCCGATCGCTTGAGATCGACTACAGCCTCGGGGGCTACTCCCATCGGGAGCACTGTCGTGCACCCGATAAAAATTTGAAGACAGAAGATGAAGTTTACCTGGCCGGTGGCACGAGAGAGCGGATCCGCGGAGCTGTCCGTCACTTCCTTAGAAGCAGAAGTCCTGGCGGCAAAGCTTGGGGCTTCACGTCTCACAGTCGCAGCTTCGGGGGCTGCTCTGGGAGAATTTTGGACGGTGCCCGCGGTGGGAGTTTCACCCGCATCCTTTGCCTTATTCCTCTTTTCGGGAGGAACGGCAGCGGCGTACCTGCGAGGACTGATCGTCTGCAGTCTGTAGCGAAAGATAGAAAACATCAATATTGAAGCACGGAAAATGTTCGATCAAGAATAAAGAAGAAGCACTTACTCGTCGTCCTCGTCTTCGTCATCCAGCAAGTCCGCGTTCCAACCGGGCGTCACCACTGGGAACGAAGGCGAAGGAGCAAGAGAGCGAAGTGGAGTCGCATGGATAGGGGCTTGACTGGGCGATGCTTCCAAGGATTTATCTTTAGAAGTACCTTCGTCTTCACCTACCGACGACGTTTCGTAGGGGCGCCATTCGAGTCTTCAACGTCATCCGAAGAATCGTGTTCTGAACTCGAAGAGGCGTTGGCGACGCTGGTGTCAACCGCGCCGTCTTGATGACTCGACACTTGCTCTGAGGCAGCCTCCCCCGCAGCTGGCGGGTAGCAGTCCGCCATAGCTAGGCTCTACGAAGACAAGAAGAAGACGAGAAAAATCTTATCGACTAGAACTCCGAACAAAAAGAGAACAACTCAAAGACGAGAAGGAAGAAACTAACCTCGGCTGGAGGAGGATTTGAAGCGGCAAAGGCTTCAACAGAAAAATCGGGGAATTTCTCCCCCACCTTCAGTCGAGTGATACCCGCGATTTTCTTCTCGAATTCCACATTCGAAAGCTCCTCGCGGCTTACTCGGCTGGGGTCCTCTGAGCTTTGATACTCCCACATAGCGGAGGGCCTTTGTTGAAGTGGATGGATCCTGCGCTTCAAAAAGATGCTCGCCAGATGCATCCCGTTGAGCACGACTCCCGCAGTCTGATCCCGGAGAGCAGCTACTCTTGCGAGTAAGGGCGCGACGGTCTGAGTCTCCTCGGCTTACATCTTGTGCCCCCAGGACTTTCGCCTTGTCAGAACAGCGAACGGGTGGAACTCCACAATCCCACCCGAGTTGTTGTCGGTGACGTAGAACCACCTCTTCCGCCAGCTTTGAGCGGAGTCGACAAAATGCATGTTGAAGTAGCTGCCTTCTTGTCGAGCTTGGATCCCGAAGCCGCCCGTGCGAAGCGGTTCGCCGAGCTCGGACTCCACCCGCGATCTCTCGTGGAAGATCCGGACTTTGAAGAGCGCCTTCCAAAGCGCCCAGTGCGGGCGAATGCCGAGAAAGCATTCGCAGAACACGATGAAGCACGAAATGTGCTGCACCGCGTTCGGGGGAAGATCGTGAAGCTGTATGCCATAGACACACAGCAACCCGAGGAAGAAGGGATGAAGAGGAAAGGAAAGGCCCCGAGTCACGTGGTCCACGAAGACCACGCGCTCGTTCGATTGAGGATTGGGTACCTCTTCCTTTTTTCCAAGACGGACTCGCTTCTCCGTCTCCGCCGGCAGCAACCCTTCCCGCTGCATCTCCTTGATGCTTTTCGCGGTGGTGTTGGGGGAGCGCCAGTCGCCGGCACGGGGCGCGGGTTGCGCAGAAGGTTCACCGGACGCAGAGCCGACAGCACCGCGTCTTTTTCCGCCAGCCATTGCTTGCAGCACGAGCTTGAGCGCGAGGAAGACGAAGGTGGGCGCGAGGAAGAAGATGAAGACAGAGAGCTGGGAAAGTTTTACCGTAGCGCTAACACCCGTACTTATACACGGAGCGAGACAATCTCAGTCGTACGATGCGCTACGTGGCGCTTATCACGGCCGCCACGCGTGAAGATGAAGCGAAGCGGCGGCCAGCGCTGTTTCGTGCTACGATCTTAACAGAAGATCGTGCGCATTTACTGCGCGTTTCGCGTAAAAACCGGGAACGACGTCTCGTTTCCCAGTCAAAAAGCTGACCAGGTGGGCCACCATCTGCTGCCACTCCGTCACGTCCCATCGGGAGAAGAGGAGTGCGCCATGACGTCATGGCATTCGTCATTCAAAATCAAGATCTTTCGATTGGAAGTTCAAACGCGAAAGTATCTTCGTACGAACATCAATTCTTTCGGATAAAAGCAGCTCTTCCGTGAACAATTCATGAAGCAAAACCTCTTCGAACAAGAGAAAAATACCCTATACACGAAAACTCTTTCGTATGGGCACGGCATTCCGAACATGAAAACTCTTTCATATGGACTTAGCTTTTCTTCCAGCACGAAATTTCTTTCGTATAGAACTCAAACAAATCGATCGGGTAGGAAGAACCTACCTCTCTTACACATGATAAATTTACATCATAAAAACCTGGATTGTTCAGCCGACTAGGCACATCCGGATGCCATATTCTTCGAATATGAAGGTAAGACCCGAAAAGATCTCTCTTTTGGGCCTGGAATCGCACTCGAAAGCTGCGTCCTCCGGTGTAATTCCGTGTCAACAACACGAAGAAAAATCCTAGCGGACGCGCCGGGTACCCCCATAGGTTAAGTTCGATTTGATAAGTCCACAACGGCCCAGTCGCAACGATCACCTCATCGGGTTCGAGTCGGAGGTCTCGAATCTATGTAGGCCAGGAATGTTTTTGCCCTAGTTGCAATTAATTGGCCCTGATCTCTCGGGAGAGCCAAGCTACTGCGCCACATCCTTCTGTGAAAAAAGCCGTACAAACAGGCACTTATTTTGCTCAATACTCGAGCACGATGACTTATGATACAGGGAACGCACCCTTTAAACAATAACTGTCGAGCTGGTCCTCCAGAAAAGATCAAGAAAGGTTTGACCGTCTACTCGACTGGAAAAATCCCAATCGAGCAAACGCTCGGGGGCTACTGACGAAGATATGGATCCTGGACCCTGCGGGTAAGGACACCCCCTCTCAGGCCCAGGGACAAAGCCCAAGAAGAGGCGCCTTCGAAGTACTCTAGAAGGCCCGCGTGAAGCCCACCTGCACTAAACTTGCGGGTTAAGTTATAAAACATGTAACCGACCCAGCTAGGGTTGGAGTCCTCTCTGGGTAGAACTCGAGACCTGGCCATCTATATAAGGCCAGGAGAGCCCCCCTAGGAGAGGACCAAGTAGTACCGCACGACCAAAAAGCCTTGAAACTCGAGATCTACTCTCGATTCGAGCAACCTGTAACCGATCTAATCATCCAATACAGATCGACAGAAGGCAGGAGTAAGGGTTTTACCTCTTCGAGGGCCCCGAACCTGGGTAAATCTCGCCCCCTGTCTAGCCGACGATTCCACCAGCGCCTATGACTTCTCCTAGTCGAAACCCGATAGGATCACCTAAGGGATTTGTGGAGTCAGAGATTCGACAAAGGCCCTTGCCGAATCGCCCCTAGACGGTTCCTCTCGAATTTCTTTAAGTTGCACTGTGCTCCCACTGACTCCTCATTGAGAAACTCTTTCTCAATGAAGACACCATTTCGAGTGACAAACACTTTGCCCTCTTCCCGGTTGTAGAAGTAGTACCCTAATGTTTCCCTCGGATACCCCACGAAAATACACTTATCCGACTTGGGCGTGAGCTTGTCCGACTGAAGTCGCTTGACAAATGCTTCACATCCCCAAATCTTAAGAAAAGACAAACTTGGCCTTTTGCCAGTCCACATCTCATGCGGCGTCTTCTCTACTGACTTTGATGTTACTCTGTTTAGTGTGAACGCTGCAGTTTCTAGACAATAACTCCAAAATGATAAAGGTAGATCTGCCCGACTCATCATTGATTGTACCATGTCCAACAAGGTCCGATTTCTCCGTTCCGATACACCGTTTTTCTACGGTGTACCCGGCGGAGTGAGTTGAGGAACTATTCCACAACTCTTGAGATGGTCATCAAACTCATGGCTCAAGTACTCGCCTCCACGGTCCGACCGTAAAAACTTTATTTTCTTGCCGAGTTGATTTTGTACTTCACTCTGGAATTCCTTGAATTTCTCAAAGGCTTCCGACTTGTGTTTTATTAAACAGATATATCCATACCTACTTAAATCATCAGTAAAAGTAATAAAGTACTCATAACCACCTCTTGCTGTCGTGCTCATTGGAACACATACATCACTATGTATTAGTTCCAACAAGTCGGACACCCTTTCACAACTCTTTGCAAAAGGTGTCTTGATCATTTGCCTAGTAGGCATGACTCGCATGTCTTGAATGACTCTAAGTCGAACGAAGTTAGAAAGTCCATCATCATGGACCTTCTTCATGCGTTTCCAACTTATATGACCAAGCCGACAGTGCCAAAAGTAAGTCATATTCAGATCATTTGGTTTCAACCTTTTAACATTTATGTTATAGACCGATTCACTATCAAGATTCAAAATAAATAACCCGTCCTGAACGGGTGCAAAGCCATGAAACATATCTTTCAAATATAAAGAACAACCATTATTCTTAATATTCGACTCATAACCTTGTCTCATCAAACATGAGGCGGAAATAATGTTTCGACTAAGCACTGGAACATAATAACAATTACTCAGCTCCATTAAAAATACTGATGGTGAATGAAGTTGCATCGTGCCGACTTCCAACGCAGCGACTCTCGCCTTGTTGCCGACCCGAATATCAACCTCTCCTCTTGCCACGCTCCTAGTTCTTACCAGTCCCTGCAACGAGTTGCATATGTGAATAACTGATCCGGTATCATATACCCAAGAACTATTAGGTGCATCATCAAGATAAATGTCTATAACATTGCACACAAGCGTACCTGAGTTGGAAGTCACACCTCCACTCTTGGCTCTGTCAGCCAAATACTTGGTGCAGTTCCTCTTCCAGTGGCCATCCTGCTTGCAACAGAAGCAATTGGCTCCAGCTGTAGGAGATGGCTTAGTCTTTGAGGAAGCACTCTGGACAGGGCCATGGGCGCTACCTACTGACTTATCCTTCTTCTTCTTAGTGCAAGAACTCTTCTTGAACTTAGCCTTATTCTGCACCATCAACACTTGCCCGGCGCATTTCTTGAGACCAGCCTCTGCCGTTTTGAGCATCCCATGTAATTCAGTGATCTTCTTATCCATACCATGCATATGGTAGTTCGAGATGAATGGACCATACACACTAGGAAGAGAGTTCAGAATTATATCAGTAGCGAACTCTTTGTTAATTGGGAAGCCTAGCCGATCCAGAGACTGTATGTAACCAACCATCTTGATTACATGCGGACTCAGTGGATCGCCGTCTTTAAGCTTACAACCCAGCAAAGCTTGAGAGACTTGATACCTCTCGGTCTTTGCCTGAGCCTGGAACATACTTTTGAGGCTTTCGATCATATCGTAGGCCTCAACATTCTCGAACTGTTGCTGCAAGTCTGGTTCCATGTGTGTAAACATAACACAGCCAATTTCCGTAGACTCATCTCTAGTCTTACGGTAGGAATTCATGACTATGACAGTCACATCATCATCAGGCTCATATGGAAGTGGAGTTTCTAGAACATGTTCTTTCTTGTCATGCTTGAGGACTATCCTCAGATTACGGTACCAGTTGGTGAATTAGTTCCATTAAGCTTATCTTTCTCTAGGATTGACCTCAACGCAAAAGTGGACAACTGAGGAAGGTTGTTAGGTGCCATTGATCTACAACAGAAAATATGCAAAACACTTAACACTGGTGGAGAACAGGGCATTAGCACCGGTTTGTAAGGGCCTTTGGACCCGGATACACATCCGGTGCTACGTATCCGGGACTAAAGGCCCCCCCTTTAGAACCGTTCTGTCACAAATCGGTGCTAAAGGCCTCCACGTGGGCGCCGAAGAGTGCGCGCAGGCGGAGGACCTTAAGAACCGGTTGGTAACACCAACCGGTCTTAATGCTTTTTTTTCTTTTTTTTTTCTTTTTCTTTTCAGGGTTTCCGATTCCGTATTTAGGGTTTAGGGTTTAGGGCGTGTTCCGTATTTTCAGGGTTTCCATTTACGTGTTTCCGTTTACGTCTTTCCGATTTCGTGTGTCCGTGTTTCGTTTTTTACGAACACGGAATCGGAAACACGTAATCGGAAATATGTATCCGGAAACACCGATTCCGTGTTTGCGGTTAAGTGTTTCCGATTCCGTGTTTGCGGTTAAATGTTGATGCACCAAATAAAAGTACATATATATACATGTAACACGAAGTACTCGACCGAGCATTACATAATCTGAAGTTCGTTTCCAATAGCTGTATACTTGCATAGAGAAGGGAGCATCAACATTGGTTCATAGGATGGAAAAATTCTCCGCCTTCATCTATGACTTGCGTGAGGAGAAATCCTGCCAATTCCTCTGCAACTGCCTTGCAACGTTGGATTGGTTTGAGCATCGCCCTTTCGTTGCATCTTAAAAGAAGTAGATGAAAACAATTAAGTTATGAACAAAACTAAATATAATTGATGGCAACATAAATAAAGTTGTGAAGATCCGGTTACGTACCTCTAGATTTCTGGAAGTACGGGATTTCTCATTGATAATCCTGTGAATGAACTCGAAAACGTAGTATCCACAATAATCAGTTCCCTGTGGTTGTTGCGGGACGCTCCATATACGAGAACATAATTCAGTCAAATTAATAATAATCAAGAGAATGGTAATGGTATTGAAACCAAGGTACGTAGTACTACTTACTTTGTTAATCTGAAAGTGGAGCTTGTCTTCCCATGTACCGGGTTCTTCCTTGATGAACATTTTCCAAACCCTGGCCGACAAAAGAAAAATCAATACAAGAGTTAATTATTACTTACTTGATATCAGGAAATGAACGAAAAAGAGGCCGATGAACGAAAGAGGCCGATATATATACATTTAAAGCATCTGACGCGCGCTCTTCCATGTGTCAGCGTCCCAGGTTAACGAGTCCCAGACTTCAACTTGTCCTTTGAAGCATCTGACCACCATAGTAGGTTGCTCCAGGTTGATTCGGTAAAGCATAGCCTGACGCCACCCTGAAGGATATGTTCCCCATTGGCATATGTATCTCACAGTTTGTCTTCTAGCTGCAGCTGCGTGGAACCCACATTGCTTCTATGCTGAGATGGGACGGCATCTTCTACAGGATCGTCTTCTATTTGCAGCTGATCAGGTGCAGGACGATGTTCTACCTCCTCTTCAGTGTCAGGTACAGGGTGTCCCCCTTTCTTCAAAAGAAACGCCACCTTTTCTTCTAATGTCGATATCCGTTCCAGCGTCTTCTTCTTGCTTCTACCACGGCTTCTGTAAGTGCCAAGGTCCGCTGGAAACCCTTGGCCCCACGGGGTAGTGGCTCCAAAGCCTCGTGTTCGTCCCCACTTTTCGGGGTTCCAAGTGCCTTCGTCAGCTCGTCGTTCTCTCTATGAGGAACAAAAGTTCCTTTTCGAACAGCTTCTATTGCCTTCTCTATTTCTGATACGACTTTTGTTATTTTTTCCGACCATGGTCCCTCCGCAACAATCATCCCAGTCTCAGCGTCCAACGTTGCCCCATGCGCGAACAACCAGAACTTGGACCTATCGGGCTAGTCATGTGTCTGTGGAATGATACCTCTTTTCAGAAGCGCATCTTCATAGCGTCGCCACCTAGGCAGGGCAGTCATGTAGCCACCTGACCCCAAAATATGGTGATATTTCTTCTTCTTCGCATTCTCCTTATTTGTGGCTGATCGGGATGTAAAGACACCCGATTTCTTGTACGCCTTAAAATCAGGCCAATCGTCTCTTATCTTCACTAGGTGCCCAGTGAAAACTGGATCTTCGTCCTTATATTTCTTCCACAGGTCTTTCTTCCACCTCTGGAATTGTGTGGCCATCTTCTTCAAAGCCCACTCCTCGACTTTCTTCTTCTTATCTTCCGCTACGCTAAAATTTAGCCAGACCGTGTCGCAAAGCACTTTTTTCAATCTGTCATCAACATAAGTAGCTCCAACGTTGGCGCCGGTCTTCGGCTTATTCCATTCTATTAAGTTGATCGGGACCAGGTCTCTTACAACAACTCCGCACTGATTTACGAATTTGCGATAAGTTTCTGGGGGCTCCAGTGGTTTGCCATCAACAAACGATCGAACCTTGCGGTATCTTTCAACCTTGCGGCCGGGCCTCGTTTCGACTTTGTCTCAGTACTTGCGCTAGCTGTTCCGGAGGGCGCCTAAACGGGAAAATAATGATCCGTTAGTAAGTGCAATACAAATTAATTGTTGCGTCAACAGTGACTTGAGATATACATTGCAAAGTTTGTTCTGGAGGGCACTTCTGCATCCTCGACGTTGTCGTCGTCATCATCTACTACATCTTCTATATTCTCAGCTCCGTCACCGGAGTCGTTCAAAAATTGATTGCTAAACGCCTGTCCACCGTCGTGATCATGATATATGGCCGTTGCATCTTCAAAAATCATCTGGCACATGTATCTTTCCTTCTCCGCCTCACCCATTCCCGCGAGCTTATCGGCGTGAAGATCGTGTGCAGGTTCTTGGGGATCCATAGCTCAACACCTGCTAGTAAAATTTATAAAATGAAGAACACTTAGCGAAATTATTTCATCGGACACTTAGCGAAATTATTTCATCGGACACTTAACGAAATTATTTCATCGGACACTTAGCGAAATTATTTCATCGGACACTTAGCGAAATTATTTCATCGGACACTTAGCGAAATTATTTCATCGGACACTTAGCGAAATTATTTCATCGGTTATTTATATAGAGAATGTGGTATATTTTAAATTTAAACAGAAAAAATTCTCTAAGTCTAGCTAATTATAATTACTAAAAATTCTAATTCTAGCTAATATATTTTAAATTTATATGTCCAAATATTTTTCTAATTCTAATTCTAAATCTAATTCTAATTCTAATTCTAAATGTAATTCTAATTCTAACTAATATATTTTATATTTATATGTCCAAAAAATCTAATTTAACTAATTAGAAGTACAATAGAAAAAAAATCTAATTTAACTAATTTATATTTTAAATCTAATTTAACTAATTTAGAACTACAACCGAAAAGAAAAATCTAATTTAACTAATTTATATTTTAAATCTAATTTAACTAATTAGAACTACAACCGAAAAAAAAACTCACTGTTGGGGGGTGACGTCACGTGTATGTCACCTGGGGCGGCCGGAGGCGGGGCGGCGCGAGGTGGGAGGAAGAGGGAGGCACGCGGTGGGAAGGCAGAGGCCGCGAGCGGCGTCGGGGCCGCGTCTGGGCGGCAACGGGGCGGAGATGGGGCGGCGGAGGCGGAGGCGGACGGCGACGGCGACGGAGGCGGGGCCGCGGTGGGGAGGCCAACGGGAGGCGCGCGCACCGCGTCGGGTCGGCGGTGGGAGGCAGAGGGAGGCGGCGCGGCGTCGGGGCGCGGCGGGGGCGGCGAGGCGGACGGCGACGAGGAGCTGACGGCGACGGCGGCGAGAAGATGAGCAGGGCTACGCCGGAGCAGGGCTTCGCCGTAGTAGAAGCAGAGAGGACGCGCGCGAACGAATGAAGTGAAAAAATTTCGCTAAGTCCTGGATAACTTCCCCTGTACAGACCCTTTAGCACCGGTTTGTGTTAACAACCGGTGCTAAAGCACCTTTCGCACCGGTTGTTAACACAAACCGGTGCTAAAGGGTCTGTACAGGGGCCACTTTCAGACTGCGCGCCCACTGTAAAGACATTTAGCACCGGTTTGTGTTAACAACCGGTGTGAAAGGGTCTTTAGCACCGGTTGTTAACACAAACCGGTGCTAAAGGTCCTGTACAGGGCCACTTTTTCTTTTTTTTCTTTTTTATGTTTCCTTTTTCATTTTCCTGTTTCTTCTTTTATTTTTATTTTTTGTTTCCCTTTTTTGTTTTCTTTTACATTTATTTATAAAATCAAAGTAGACTCAAAAAATTGTAAAATCAAATATTTATAAAAAAATATTTATATTTTCTCATATTTTGTGTAAAAATTGTCTAAATGTCTTTTAAACCAATAAAAAAAATAAGTTATTTATCAAACTAATTTGAAAATATAAAGAAATTTTTTTGTTTCCTTTTTCTTCTTTTATTTTTCTTTTTTGTTTCCCTTTTCTCTTTTCTTTTACATTTATTTATAAAATCAAATTAGACTCATAAAATTGTGAAATCAAATATTATAACAACATATTTATATTTTCTCATATTTTGTGTAAAAATTGTCTAAATGTTATTTAAAACAATAAAAAAATAATAATAAGATATTTATCAAACTAATTTGAAAATATAAAGATATTTTTTTGTTTCCTTTTTTCTTTTTCCTGTTTCTTCTTTTATTTTTCTTCTTTTATTTTTCTTTTTTGTTTCCCTTTTCTGTTTTCTTTTACATTTATTTATAAAATCAAAGTAGACTCAAAAAATTGTAAAATCAAATATTATAACAACATATTTATATTTTCTCATGTTTTGTGTGAAAATTGTCTAAATGTCATTTAAAACAATAAAGCATTAAGTTAAATAATGAGGATGCTCCATGGATATCTCCAAATCGTAAGAAAGCGGGGACACAAGGGAAGAATTGATGTGTAATAATTTATTGTACCAAACTTTGTTGAATGGATCATGTGAATTATATTATCTCTGATGTGTTTTGGGGCAAACCTTAAAGGAGGGGTGTAGAACAAAACAAACGTATGATGGCGAATGATGGCGAATCCGGATGTTTTGTATTTGCTCGATGAACTGAATATATGATGTATCAAACCTTAAAGGGGGGGTGTAGAACAAAACAATCGATATCGCCATCATACAGCCCAACCGTGGCTACTGGGTGCATATATGCATACCAAATGCACGGCAGGACGTATGATGGCGAATCCGGATGTTTTGTATTTGCTCGATGAACTGAATATATGATGTATCAAACCTTAAAGGGGGGGTGTAGAACAAAACAATCGGTATCGCCATCGTACAGCCCTACCGTGGCTACTGGGTGCATATATGCATACCAAATGCACGGCAGGACGTACGATGGAGAATCTGGATGTTTTGTATTTGCTCGATGAACTGAATATATGATGTATCAAACCTTAAAGGGGGGGTGTAGAACAAAACAAACGATATCGCCATCGTACAGCCCCACCGTGTCTACTGGGTGCATATATGCATACCAAATGCACGGCAGGACGTATGATGGCGAATCCGGATGTTTTGTATTTGCTCGATGAACTGACCGGTGTATGAAGGTGTGCTATATATAGGGTCCTATGGCTCACAAAGTGTTGAGCTAGGGTTTTGATCCAACGGTTAAGAAACACCTTCATCCAACGGCTCACAACAGCTCGAAAGAAACACACCGTAGCCCTGATCTAACGGCTCACAACAGCTCGAAAGAAACACACCCCGGATCCAACGACTCACAAGCGCTTGAAAGAAAGACACGCTCCATGTGATTCTATCTGATTGGTCCAAACGAAACCCTAACCCATTTAGTCCCGGTTGGTGTCCCCAACCGGGACTAAAGGGATGATCCTTCTGGCCTAGCACGGTTTTTAACATAATTCTTCAAGACTCCCATGAACCTCTCAAAGGGGAACATATTGTGTAAGAATACAGGACCGAGAACGGAAATCTCTTGGACTAGGTGAACTATGAGGTGCGCCATAATATTGAAGAAGGTTGGTGGGAACACCAACTCGAAGCTCACAAGACATTGGACCACGTCCTTCTGTAAACTTGGTAGAGTTGCTAGATCGATTGCCTTCTCAGAAATTGCGTTGAGGAATGCACATAGCTTCACAATGGGTACTCGCACGTTTTCTGGCAGAAGCCCCCTCAATGCAATCGGAAGTAACTGGGTCATGATCACGTGGCAGTCATGAGACTTTAGGTTTTGGAACTTTTTCTCTTCCCGGTTAGTATTCCTTTTATGTTCGACGAGTAGCCAGACGGGACCTTGATACTGCTCAGGACTTGGAACATCTCCTTCTCTTCCTTGGTAAGAGCGTAGCTGGCAGGACCTTTGAAATTCTCTGGATTCATCAGGTCGTCTCGTTCGTGCATATGTTGGTGGTGCAGCCGTGCTTTTGGTATCTCTCGACTTCTTCCCATGCACGCCCAATAAGTTTTAGCAGGTTCACGCAAATATTTTCGTCACGTGCATCACGTCGTTCGCAGAGCGAACCTCTAGGAATTTCCAATAGGGTAGTTCCCAGAATATAGATTTCTTCTTCCACATGGCTACGTGGTTGTCAGCGTCATTCGGAACAGATTGTGTGCCAGGACCCTTACCAAAGATTACTTTTATATCTTTGACCATGTCATATATATCAGTACCTTTAGGGAGGGTTGGCTTCATCCGTGTATCTGCCTCGCCTTTGAAATGCTTTCCTTTCTTTCTTAGGGGATGCCTGTCTGCAAGAAATGGACGATGCCCCGGGTACACATCCTTGCCTATATGTATACTTTCAGTCTCGCCTAAACAGTGTGTGCATGCGCTGTATCCCTTGTTTGACTGTCCTGAGATGTTACTAAGAGCGGGCCAATCATTGATGGTTACAAACAGCAACCCTCGTAGGTCAAATTCCTCTTGTTTGTACTCGTCCCACACACGTACACCTTCGTCAGCCCACAACTCTAAAAGTTCATCAACCAGTGGCCTCGGGTACACATCAATGTTGTTGCCAGGTTGTGACGGGCCTGCGATAAGCACTGGCATCATAATGAACTTATGCTTCATGCATAACCAAGGAGGAAGGTCATAGATACATAGAGTCACCGGCCAGGTGCTATGACTGCTACTCTGCTCCACAAACGGATTCAGGCCATCTGTACTCAGACCAAACCTTAAGTTTCTTGCGTCACGTGCAAAGTCCTCGTACTTATCGTCGATGTTTCTCCACTGCGACCCATCAGCGGGGTGTCTCAGCATATCGTCTTCCTTACGGTCTTCTTTGTGCCATCGCAGCAGCTTGGCATGCTCTTTGTTTCGGAACAAACGTTTCAACCATGGTATTATAGGAGCATGCCACATCACCTTGGCAGGAATCCTCTTCCTGGGGCGATCGTCGCCCTCAATATCACCAGGGTCATCTCGACTGATCTTATACCGAAATGCACCGCATACCGGGCATGCATTTAAATTCTCGTGCTGACCGCGGTAGAGGATGCAGTCATTGATGCATGCATGTATCTTATGCACTTCCAATCCTAGAGGGCAGACAAACTTCTTTGCTTCGTATGTACTGCAGGGCAGCACGTTATCTCTTGGAAGCATCTTCTTCATTATTTTCAGCAGCTTTTCAAATCCCTTGTCAGATACTCCATTCTCTGCCTTCCATTGCAGCAATTCCAGGATGGTGCCTATCTTTTTCTGGCCATCTTCGCAATTTGGGTACAACAATTTTTTGTGGTCTTCTAACATGCGCTCCAACTTCAACCTCTCGTTTTCACTTGCGCAGTTTATCTGTTCTTCACGAATGACCTAACGAAGATCATCATCAGACTCATCAACAATGTCCTCAAGTTCAGGCTCGTCATCCCCCATTTCAGTATCACCGTGTTCACCGAACATAGGATAATTATCATTATCCTCTTCTTCTTCATTGTCTTCCATTACAACCGCTCTTTCTCCGTGCTTGGTCCAACAAAAATAACTGGGCATGAAGCCTTCTTGCAACAGGTGGGTGTGTATGGTTCTTGAGTTAGGGAAATTCCTCTTATTCTGGCATTTTTACATGGACAAAAATAAATCCATTCTGCCTGTTTCTCAGCCACATTGAGAAAACTATGCATGCCATTAAGGAATTCGGGACGACGTCGATCACTGTACATCCATTGCCGGTTCATCTGCATTATATAAATTTATCAACAACCATTATGCTAAATCATCATGACTAAATTAATTAATTAATACAAAAAGTTCATCACAAGTTAAAACCAAAGTAGCGTAGTGACCATACATAAAAACTCTCTCTAATTAATGCATTTAAAAACAACAACAGATGCGATCAAAATCGCAACAAAGGTAACAATTGATCCGACGGCATAATGATACCAAGCCTCTTTACTAATTGCATATTTTCTAATCTTTCTAATCTTCAGGCGCATTGCGTCCATCTCGCTCTTGTGACCACCGACGACACCGGCAAGAACCTTTTCCAAGGTCATCTTCTCTCTTTCAGTTTTTTCCAACCTTTCTTTAGTTTTTTTCAATCTTTCTTTCAAGACAACATTTTCCTGTTCAACTAAGTGTAACTTCTCAACAATAGGGTCGATTGGCATTTCCGGTTCCACTACCTACTAGATAAAAATATCTATGTCAAGTTGGTCGGCGTAATTAATGGTCATATAATCAGGAAATGAAAATATGTAGTTATAAAAGATAATATACCACATCCGAATCATAGACTGGACGAGGGCCAACGGGGACGGATATCAAAACCATGGCACTATATATAAAAAAAATCTTACACAATAAAAAAATTATATACAAGTAAATATGTAAATCATACAAATCAAAATTTGTTTTGGTAAATAAAAACAATAGGCTCACCAAGGTTGTGTTGGTGACGGGGTGATCGACAGCGGTGAGGAAGGGGACAAGGCGCGCGACACTAAAAAAAACCACAAATCATAATTAAATTTGAGCTCGAATTGCATATGTATACATAACAAATGATGAACTCTCTCTAGCTTAGGCATTTCATCAAACACGTAGCTAGCACAACAAAAATGAAATGAGCAAGAAAACGAGCAAAACTTGCAATGTCGGAAGAGGGAATGTTGATGCTAACCGTAGAACCGATGGGTACCAACAATCGTGACAAATGGTGGAGAAAAATGGGGATGGATTAGAGCTCACAATAGGAAGGAGAGAGCAAAAATGGAGTTGAGCTCGAGCTGGAAAAAATGGAGCTGAGCTCGGGGTGGAATATAGGGTTTAGGGGAGGGCTTTAGGACCGGTTTGTGTTACAAACCGGTGCTAAAGGGTCTGACAGCGGGCCCCACAGTTGCTGCAAAAAATGAGAAAACCTTTAGAACCGATTTGTGATACAAACCGGTTCTAAAGGGTCTGTCCCCTGGGCCCCCCTTCCTGCAGCAAATGGCCACAAGGCCTTTAGGACCGGTTTTTAACACAAACCGGTCCTAAAGGCCTTGCGGCCATTTGCTGCAGCGAGGGGGCCCAGCGGACAGACCCTTTAGAACCGGTTTATATCCAATCCGGTTCCAATGTGCTTGGCTCAATGCCCAGTTTTCTACTAGTGTAAGACATGTATTCATAAAAGAGCAGACATATTAAACGCTTTAATACTTATGCTCCCACTAGAACCAACATCCCTCCGATGGTTGCTTAGTGATTCAAGATTCTAAATAAGCAAGCCGACTAGTGAGCATTAGCATCACCGCTAGCCGTCAAGTGATCTAGGTAGGCAAACACCTTGCCAATCGTATCCCTATACGACTCCTATTAGTTGGGTGGCATCACATGGCCCGTCTCCCAACCTACCTCGCCCCGAGCCCCACAACCGTTGTGATGGACTCGTCTAGATTACCAAGTGCTTCCGCTGTAAGAGTCCGACTCAAACCCACCTAATCGGAAAGAATTGGTAGCACCTCAATTTTATGAGCCCACTACCAAGAATGTTCGATTTGTGATGGTGCAGCACTGGCTGGGCGACCGACTAGACCTTCTTTGAGGGATTAAAATCTACCAACTATCTAAATAGAGGTAAACAGAGACATAACAATAACAGAAATAAAGCAATTATAATGTGAAATGGTATGGCTCTCTTCATGGTGATCTCCATCTCCACAAAGCTTGTAAGTCGACTCGTTCCAACTCTTGTCACGTGCCATCTTACTCCATGTAGCCGACTTGTACATCGACTTGCATGTCATCCGGATTCTCCAACAAGCTACACTAGCTAGTAAATGAAAAATTACATAGAGAATCCGACACGCAGGCCGGTATACAATAAAATGACAACACCTAGGCTCCAGCCGGCTGACAAAACCATGATACGCAGATCATGTATGGATTACACACATCACATGCACATAAGCCATACCATTCACAACTTCCTGCAAAAACAAGTTATGCATAGACGCGATATCTACCGGCGTTGTGAAACTCTCAACAACATCTAAGGCGCTACGACAGGGCGAAGCCGGCGGTCCCAAATTTGATCTGTATTCCGATTCGATCAAACTCTTTCATTTTCGATCACCGCAACTGGATTTATGTGTCACGGTATACCCCGATGGCGGAAACCGACCGGTAGGGGTAAGTTGTTCCACGACCTTAGCAGTATGATCACGGAAACTAGATCATCCATTAACCCCGAGTACGATTGGTCCAATCAACCTTGTACAAAACCGATCTATCTCATGGAACAACTACCAAAACAACACTTAGATCCAATCTAATGCTAAGTACATATCACATATATACGGATCTCGGGCCTAATACCAGAAGCTATCGCTCTGATACCACTGTTGGAACGCGTAGAGATAAACAAACTTTTTCCTACGCGGTACTTCCAAGATCTAGCCGAGGTAGAAGGCCACGATGATTACCACTAGACGCGCGGTTGCGGATTATCGATGAAGCACGTCGGTGCAATGGAGTCCCACGATCCGATCCAGCCGATCCAATCCCACGAACATCGAAGTGCTGAATGTACAACACCTCTGCCGGTATCCACACGTACGAGGAGGAGCTCCGACGGCGGACTGCTAGGTCCGGTGCGACGGCTGGACTGAGTGGGGCTAGGGTTCCCAACGCATGGGAGTGGAGTAACGTACCCGCTGGGCAACCTGCGCCCCTCTTTATATAGCAAATGGTAGTGGGCTTCACAACACTTGTGGCCCATTCCCTCTGTGAGTCCGACTCACAAACTTAGTCCATTTCCGGTTCAGGTCCAACCCGACCAATACATTTTCTCCTGCTCTTAAGTGTGTGACCCTGCAGGCTCATGGCGATTTGGACACGATTGGAGTCCGACTCCCATCGATCAATGGTTAGCAACTCCTAGCAGAACGTGCCGACTCCCAAGTCCCATTGAGTCATGACGACATACATTCCAATGTGACTTTCATCTTAGTCTCTTTTGCCTCATGATATACCTTGTCGAACTATAGGCGATTTATTGTCATCTCTTAATAGCTCAACTCTCTTCTCGGTCCGTGATATATGATTCATCTGACTAACTCTTAGTCAATAGATCCAGTTAACACTTAACTGAGTCACGCATGGCCATGCTTCTGGAATCATATCACTCGAGAGGGCCCAGAGAATATCATTCGGAGGGGCAAAATCCCATCTTGATTATCCACATCACGCAACTTGCTTCTCATTCGACCCGAACTCTGCCTTTATAACGGCCTTGTCACGAAACATCGTTTGACAGAACCTAAGTCGGTGATCCACAACTCGGATTGTGCGACAATCTCAGGTCTAAGGATTACATTGATTGAGACATGCAAATGACGACATACTCGTTGCATCTCAATATGGGTCAGTCCGACTTGCTAAAATCTTTAGCCAAGTATGTGAACGTTGGAATGGCATCATCATGCCCATGACAAGTGGAACCGTGTCATCAGCCAACACTCACATTAGTCTAGAGTGTATGTCCAGCACAACCTAAATGACCAAAGACAATCTAGTATGAACAACATGAATACATAGTTCCACAATCGAATCACATATTCAATGACATGTATCAGATGTTCAAAACAAGGACGACTTAATAACTTTATGAATACATTGGGAATTACATCATACATGATTGCCTCTAGGGCATATTCCCAACAACATATGTGAAAAGGAGAGAGATTCCAGGGGATTTAAAGCGTGTGTTCGGGGAGGCCGTTCATGTGAGGGTGAGAGAACCAGGGGCAGGTGGTGTGCGGCCTACATGATCGTGTGCGACGGAGGTTGACGAGCCCACGGGCAGACAGAGAGGTTCGAGGACGGGCTGGCATGTGCCTTCGGCGTTCTGGCCATGACGATATGTAGTCTAGGGGCTTCGGTTCGATAGTGTGCTTTTGTTTTGTCAAATTCTTCTTTTTTGTTTTTCTGTTTTAGGTTTGCACTCGAAAATTTGATTCAAATATTTTTTGAAAAATCAAATAAAAATATATTTATAAGGCAGATTAAAAACAGACTTTGGAAACATTTTTTCTCCAAAATATATTTATAAGGCATATTAAAAACAGTTTTTCTCCAAAATATATTTGAAAAAAATATTCAGATAATCATATAGGGTGACTTTTGAAAAAAATCTCCAAAACTTTCTATTCTCAAAGAATTTGAAGAAAATATTAAGGGTAATATTATTCTATATGAATCTAACAAACTCATTTTCAAAATAGAATAATTTAGGAAAACTCAATTCAGGTAATCAAGCTTGTTTATGAAATCAAATTATTTTGCCAAATTAAATAGCGTTTCTAAAATAGCAAGTTTGATTCTTTTACTTTAAAAACCCTCAGTACTTGAAAATAGGTTATTTTTTAGTATTGTATTCATAAAAGTTTTGAATAGGTCATAAAAATCCATCTTCTTTTGGGTTTTAATTTGTTTGAAGATTATGTTTTAAGAATTTCGAAAGTTTAAATTTTTAGTGATTTTTAAACATTACAAAATTTTGGGAAGTTACACATCCCTGTTAGATAGGGTGAGGTCATATATTAGGTATGTATGAACCATGAGTAGATATTTTAATCATTCAATGCATATCAGATGATTTGTCTAACTGTAGGTACTATATATTGTATAACTATAAACGATTTCTTGATATTGTGAGACAATTTTTAATATGTACTTTTTAAGTAATAAAGTGTCCTAAACCGGAAAATATTAATACTTACAACATTTATTTAACTTTAAGGGTAATTTTCGAAAAAAACACGTAATAACCGGAATGAAGGGTATTTATTTATCTTTAGAAACGGAAGCAAAAGGCCCATCCTTTGCATCTGGACGATGCAGACAGTTTGCATTTTGTATCAAAATTTAACCAGTATCAAAGATTATCCAACGTATTGATGCCGTCATCGACCTTCCACTTCAACGATTGCCTCGACGCGTCTCCGTCACTCTCCTCATACACTATAGATGAAGATTCATGCATGTCTACCTCGAACCCAGCAACCCTATGATGAACCACAAGTATAGGGGATCGCAACAGTCTTCGAGGGAAGTAAAACCCAAATTTATTGATTCGACACAAGGGGAGCCAAAGAATATTTATATGCCGTAACAACTAAGTTGTCAATTCAGCTGCACCTTAAAGTAGACTTGCTCGCAACAATTTATTAGTGGTAACAGTTTTATAGCAGCAGTAGAAATAAAATAACAACAATAGTAAAATAGTAACATCCGTAGCAATCGCGGAAAACAGAAGTACGTGAAGTACCGTTGGCATAGAGGGAATGGATGGACGGGCATTGCATGGATAACATAGGTCATGTAATAATCTAACACAAAAATTGCAGATAATAATATAAAGCATCAAACATGTAGGCAAACCGTAGGCATGTGTTCCAATATATTCGTACATGCTCGCAATGAGAAACTTGCACAACATCTTTTGTCCTACCAACCCGTGGCAGCGGGGGCTATAGGGAAACTACTGGTAATTAAGGTGCTCCTTTTAATAAAGCACCATAGCAAAGCATTAACACTCCGTGAAAACACGTGATCCTCACATCACAACCATCCCCTCCGGTTGTCCCAATTTCTGTCACTTTGGGGCCTCGGGTTCCGGACAATGACATGTGTAAACAACTTGTAGATATGATCAAACATAATTATACTCATGAAACAATAAATGTTCAGATCTGAGATCATGGCACTCGGGCCCTAGTCAAGCATTAAGCAAACAAGTTGCAGCAACGGTAGTTAACACTAGCAATGGATACTAGGCACTATGCCCTAACAATCTGGCATTATTACATGATCGATCTCATCCAATCCCTTCCATCCCTCTCAGCCTACAGCGGTGTTTACTCACACATGGATGGGGGAATCATGGATGGTTTATGGAGAAGAGGTGGCGGTGTCTATGGCGATAATCTCCTTTGACCCGTCCCGACAGGGCGCCTGAATAGGAACTTCTGATCCCCGAATCGAGGTTCAGGTTGGCGGAGGCGCTCTGTTGTGTTTCTGTGGAATATGACGAACCCCCTCGCATTTTAGGTTGTCGGGGCATATGTAGTCGAAAGGGGAGTCCGAGGGGGTCCCGGGGGGCCCACACCACCTGGCGGCGCGGCCAAATGGGGGCACGCCGGGGGATGGTGTGGCCCCCTCCTGGCCCCCTTCTGCTCTCGAGGTCTTCTGGTGTTTTAAGACCAATGGGGTCTTTTCTCGGCATTTTTTGAAAAGTTGATTTTTCTGCACAAAAAAGGAGACACCAAGCTAATTCTGCTGAAAATAGCGTTAGTCCATGTTAGTCGTATCCAAAATTCACAAGTTTAGAGGAAAACAATAAGAAAAGTGTTCAGAAAAGGAGATACATTTTGGACGTATCAACTCCCCCCAGGCTTAGCTTATTGCTTATCCTCAAGCAATTCAATGACAACTGAGTGCGATAAAAGACTTTTCCAAACACATTTGTTTCATATGATGTAAGTATACTCACTACACAATCAAGTGCTGAGGCAATTCGTAATAAGATGTATGGAAACTAAAAGTCACCCAACAGTTATGCAAACCATAAAAAGATACCAACAAACTAATAATAGACAACATGAAGTATCTCAATCTACAAGATTGCAATGCTCATAATAGGGTATGATGAAGTGTACTCACTTGCCCTTAATAGTGGAGCAAAACATAAATACCAGGGTACCTCTGAAGTTCAAATGAAGACTAGAAATATAGATATCAAAGATACAAGCATCAAAGTTATACCACTATCAACTGTGTTTTGGGACAAGCACATTACACTAAGAATAACAGTCATGCTCTTAAAAAGGTGCATAAAGCGAGAAGGTGAAGAATCAACATAAAAATAAAAGAAAGGCCCTTCGCAGAGTGAAGCAGGGATTAACTCATGTGCTAGAGCTTTTTATTTTATTAAACAGAGGTATTGAAAACATTTTTGAGAGAGGTGTATGCTTATGTCAACAAATGTTAAACAGAAAATATAGTATGTCACAAGCCAACTAGACTTCACAAGAGCGGCGCCCATAGAAGGACGCATCTGGGTAGAAGGTCATCCCTCTTTCTCTTTTGTTTACACAATTATGCTTTGACTGATGAATTATGGGAAAAAGAGTGAAGATAATTTGGTGTCTTAATTTGGGGCTGGGCGCCCCGCTGTCGACTCTTCTATCACTGGATAAGCGGATGAAGCCACTAGTCTAGGGTGTGAAATCCAATCAACAAGCGGGATAAAGATTCTCTATTTACGTCCTCATGAGCTAAAACAGGGGCACAAAATAGGAATAATTTTTTGCAGGTTTTAAAGGTAGCACACGAGATATTTACTTGGAGTGGCAGTTAAATACCACATAAATAGGTAGGTATGGTGGACACATTTGGAAAACTTTGGTTTTTGGGAGTTGGATGAACGATAAGAGCTCATACTCAGTACAGGTGGAGGCTAGCATTAGACGGGGAGGGACAATCAAGAGAGCAACAACTGTCATAATCATGCTTGCGACAAAACAAAATTAAAAGGGGCATACAAATGATACAAAAACTCTGAGACAAAATAATGCTGAAATTCGGATGGACCTACAGGCCCATTAGCCAATTTCCACTTAATCTCAAAGGCCCATGCTGCCATAGCAAATGGTGGGAGTTTAGTCCCACATTGCTAGTTGGGAGAGTTTTGCACCAGTTTATAAGGTGAGCTCTCTCCCCACTAGTGTGAGTTGGTATGAAGAGAGAGGAGTAGCGGAGGTGTTCCACACGCGCGCTCCTCCTCCTCCGCCGCCCGCCTCGCCACGCCTCGCCTCGTCACGTCACGACACGACGCGCCGCGGGTTGCGGGAATGAGCCGATGCCTTTATTTTGGCAGTCGGAAACGTGGAATCAACAGACACGGCAATAATATGAGACGTCATAATTATTGTTGTCTAAATGCATCACATTTATATTGGTAACAGCCGTATTGATCGCGTGTGATAACTGCGCGCAGTAAAATGCCGCCTTTATCACGTGGTAACGGCTGTAGTAAACGCCAACTAAATTGACCGTTCTCCTACTCGGCCGTGCCTATAAATTGGAGGCCCAGGCGGACGCAGTACACACAACTCACACACACCGCCTCTTTGCGCCCACTGTCGTTCCACCTCCTATTGCTGCCGCCGGTGATCCCATCCCGTCTACCGCGTACACGGCCGACGGGAGAGCAGGCCTCCGAAACCCCGCCTCTCCAGATCCTATACGGGAGAGGGGCGATTAGGTTTTTGGGGAGCGTCTACTACGCGACTGCTCGCTGTTGCAGTACATCTACTTCGACTACTACCTCATCATCAACATGGCCTCCGAAGCCGAACGAGCTGCTGCTGCCGCCGCTGCCTGCCGCGAGGCCGCTTCTCTGCTCTGAGGCCGCCAACGCTGCTGCTGCCGCCGCGGCCGCCGCCTCTGCTACGGCTACTGCCAATTGGCCAACTGCAGGGTATAACACATTTATCCCTGCCCTTGTTATTTCCATGTGTGCGATACTAGTAGTTTGCATAGATGTGTCTACTGTCAATCTATTATGCATGAATATGGTTAATTATCAGTATGTTTATGTCATGCTCGTGATTTATACTTGGATTAATTTAATCTGTAAATTGCCTAAATTCCTAACAATCCAAAAACCTAATATGTGTAGGCAATTTTCGATTCATGGTTTTGCTACTGCACTGAAACCGGACCCGTTTACGGGGACGTACTTTAAGCGTTGGCAGACCAAAACATTCTTATGGCTCACGGCTATGAACGTGTTCTGGGTCGTCGGTGTCACTCCCACGGAAACGATTACTCCTGATCAGGAGAAGGCGTTTAGGGATTCTACCGTCGTCTTTGTTGGATGCGTTCTAAGCGTGATCGGAGAGAAGTTTGTTGACGCATATTTACATGTGCGGGTTGCCAAGGACTTGTGGGAGGCGCTCGAATCCAAATTCGGCGCAACCGATGCTGGCACGAGATGTACAGTATAGAGCAGTTCCATGACTACAGAATGGTCGAAAAACCGTTCTGTTTTGGAGCAGTCTCATGAGATACAGTGCAACGCTAAGGAGCTTGAAATTCTCAAGTGCGTGTTACCGGGCAAGTATGTCGCGGATGCATAATCGCCAAGCTGCTAATTCTGGAGGAGCTTTGCCACCACTCTGAAACATCAGAGGCGTGAATTCTCAGTAGAGGATGTCATCGGCCATCTGAGTGTTGAGCAGAATTCGAGGGCAAAGGACTCGCATGGAAAAGGGAATGAAGGGACTTCTGCGGCCAATATGGTACAGAAGAACTACAACTCCCACAAGAACAAGGCGAGGACTGGTGTCCAGCAGAATACCGACTTCAAGAAGAAGGCTAAGAAGACCTTCAAGAAGGATAAGAAGAAAGATGGCTGCTTCACTTGTGGTTCACTGGAACACTGGGCTGGGAAGTGCCCAAAGAAGTATGTGAAGCCAGGACATGATTCCAAGGCTGTCAACATGATCGTGAGCAACAATGAGAATGGGGCATCTGGGTATGGTAATTTGTTTACTGTATTTTCAGTTTGTCAGTCTATGATTGGTGGATTGACACAGGTGCAAACATTCATGTGAGTGCTGACATCTCATTGTTTTCTTCTTATCAGGTCACAAGGAACGGGTCCGTATTGATGGGGAATGGCGCAAGTGCTTCTGTACTTGGTGTTGGCACGGTCGATCTGAAGTTTACTTCGGGAAGGATCGTGCAGCTCAAGAACATGCAGCATTGGTCCCCGCCATCAAGAAGAATCTCGTTAGTGGCTCCTTCTATGTAGAGAAGGATTTAAGTTGGTTTTCGAGTCCAATAAAGTAGTTGTAACGAAATATGGACTGTTTGTTGGAAAAGGGTATGAGTGCGGAGGTCTGTTCCGCTTTTCCCTCGCTGATTTTTGTAATAAAGTTGTGAACAATATTCATTCGAGTGTTATGAAACAGAAGTTTGGCATTCACGTCTTTGTCACGTTGGTTTCAGTTGCATGACGCGGTTAGCAAAACTAATTTTAATTCCAAGTTTCACTTTAGCCAAAGGTTCTAAGTGCCATTCGTGTGTACAAGCAAAGCAACCTCGCAAGCCCACAAGGCTGCGGAGGAGAGACACTTGGCGCCATTAGAACTCATACATTCTGATCTCTGTGAGATGAATGGTGTGTTGACTAAAGGTGGAAAGAGATACTTCATGACGTTAATAGATGATTCCGCTAGGTTTTTGCTATGTATATCTGTTAAACACTAAAGATGAGACTCTACACTACTTTAAAATCTATAAGGCAGAAGTTGAGAATCAACTTGAAAAGAAAATTAAACGAATCCGGTCAGATCGTGGTGGAGAGTATTTCTATAATGAGTTTGACTCTTTCTGTGCGGAACATGGCATTATTCACGAGAGGACGCCTCCCTATTCACCTCAGTCAAATGGGGTTGCCGAAAGGAAAAACCGTACTCTAACAGATTTGGTTAACGCCATGTTAGATACATCGGGTTTATCCAAGGCATGGTTGGGGGGAGGCTATATTGACATCATGTCATGTCCTGAATAAAGTTTCGACGAAAGACAATGAGGTCACTCCCTATGAGCAATGGGAGAAAAGAAAAACAACACTCTCGTACTTACGTACTGGGGCTGTTTGGCAAAAAGTCAATGTGTCGATCCCAAAAAGCGTAAACTTGGACCAAAGACCGTGGATTGCGTTAATTTGGGATACGCTAAGAATAGCGTTGGCTATAGATTTCTAGAAGTGAGATCTGAGGTACCTGACGTGAAGGTCGGTACGATTTTGGAGTCTAAAGATGCTACATTCTTTGAGGATATTTTTCCTATGAGAGATATGCAAAGTACTTCTAGACAGGAATCAGAGGAGACTCCTGAACCTGCCATTCCTATGGAATATTATGAACAAACACATGATGAGAATCCTGAGAAGGATGACGAGGAAACCTTTGGGGGCAAGAGACAGAGGACTGCAAAGTCCTTTGGTGAGATTTCCTTGTGTACCTTGTGGATGATACTCCCACTTCTATTTCAGAAGCTTATGCATCCAGATGCTGACTACTAGAGAGAAGCGGTCCGTAGCGAGATGGATTCCATCATGGCTAATGGAACGTGGGAGATCACTGAACGTCCTTATGGCTGTAAACCATTAGGATGTAAGTGGGTGTTCAAAAAGAACTTAGGCCTGATGGTACGATTGAAAAGTACAAGGCTAGACTTGTGGCCAAGGGTTATTCCCAGAAATAGATGAAGATTTCTTGGATACTTATTCACCTGTGGCCAGACTGACCACCATTCGAGTATTACTCTCGTTGGCGGCCTCGCATGGTCTTCTCGTCCGTCAGATGGATGTTAAGACGGCTTTCTAAATGGAGAGTTAGACGAGGAAATCTATATGCAACAGCCAGATGGCTTTGTGTTAGATGGTCAAGAAGGAAAGGTGTGTAAGTTACTGAAATCTTTATATGGGCTGAAAACAAGCACCTAAGCAATGACATGAGAAGTTCAATACAACTTTAACATCTGTTGGCTTTGTTGTTAATGAAGCTGACAAATGTGTATACTATCGCCATGGTGGGGGGCGAAGGAGTTATTTTGTGCTTGTATGTTGATGACATACTGATATTTGGGACAAACCTCAAAGTAATCAATGAGGTTAAGTCATTTCTATCCCAGAACTTTGAGATGAAAGATCTTGGTGTGGATGATGTTATCTTGAACATCAAGCTATTGAGAGACAATGAGGGGGGATTACACTTCTGCAATCCCATTATTTGAGAAGGTTTTGAGTCGTTTTGGATATTCGGACTGCAAAATTTCTCCAACACCATATGATCGTAGTGTGCGGATTCGAAAGTTCGAAGGCACAGCAAGGATCAGCTGAGGTACTCTCAAGTAATTGGTTCACTCATGTTTCTAGCGAGCGCTACGAGGCCTGACATCATGTTTGCTGTGTGCAAACTAAGCCGGTTTGTTTCCAATCCGGGTGATGTGCATTGGCATGCTGTAGAAAGAATTATGCGCTATCTGAAAGGTACCGTGAACCAATGGACTTCACTACAGTGGATATCCTTCGTACTTGAAGGGTATTGTGATGCGAATTGGATCTCTGATGCTGATGAGATGAAAGCCACAACGGGGTATGTGTTTACCCTTGGAGGTGGTGCTGTTTCCTGGAAGTCTTGCAAGAAAACGATCTTAACGAGATCGACAATGGAAGCAGAATTAACAGCATTAGACACGTCTAGTGTCGAAGCAGGATGGCTTCGAGATCTTTTGATGGACTTGCCTGTGGTTGAAAAGCCAGTAGGCTATCCTTATGAACTGTGACAATCAAACAGTAATTGTCAAGGTGAAAAGTTCAAAGGACAATGCACAGTCCACAAAGCACATAAAATGAGATTAAAATCTGTCAGACATTTAAGAAACTCCGGAGTGATAGCGGTGGATTATATCCAGTCGGCTAAGAATCTGGCAGATCCCTTTACTAAAGGGCTATCACGTGTTGTGATAGAAAGTGCATCGAGGGAGATTGGGTATGAGACCCACATGAGTTGCCATGGCAGTAACCCAACCTATGTGATCGGAGATCCCGTGAAGTGGGACCTGGGAAAACAAGCTAGTGGTTAACTGAGGGAGTAATTTTTACTAACCCACTCCACTGGAGATGCAGTACTCTCAAAAACTGTATGGCAGGTTGACTTTTGTCTTAATGTGTTCCAAGGCTGTATAAGCAAGATGCTATCCACAGAGCGATCTTTGGAGGAACACACCTATATGATCCTGACTGCTGGTCACAGTCTATGAGATTGGGTGATCTCTAATAAGTTCATGAATATGCCAGGAGTATGACTAATATGCTCCACCCGAGGGGTCAGCCTTCGGCAGCCTAGTACTGGCAAGACATTTAGTGAAACTATTTACGCCAAACTGACATTCAAGGCATAGTCCATTGTTCAGTTGTGATGTAGTGTAGCTACTTGTTCTAGGTGGATGTTCAACCTTAACGGGTCTCCACTGAAAATGCCAGTATATAAAAACAGTGAATGGAACAGAGGACAACACCATGGGTCTTCGGGATCTGGTGGGGGATTGCTGAAATTCGGATGGACCTACAGGCTCATTAGCCAATTTCCACTTAATCCCAAAGGCCCATGCTGCCATAGCAAATGGTGGGAGTTTAGTCCCACATTGCTAGTTGGGAGAGTTTTGCACCAGTTTATAAGATGAGCTCTCTCCCCACTAGTGTGAGTTGGTATGAAGAGAGAGGAGTAGTGGAGGTGTTCCACACGCGCGCTCCTCCTCCTCCGCCGCCCGCCTCGCCTCGTCACGACACGTCACGACGCGCCGCGGGTTGTGGGAATGAGCCGAGCCGATGCCTTTATTTTGGCAGTCGAAAACGGGGAATCAACAGACACGGCAATAATATGAGACATCATAATTATTGTTGTCTAAATGCGTCACATTTATATTGGTAACAGCCGTATTGATCGCGTGTGATAACTGCGCGCAGTAAAACGCCGCCTTTATCACGTGGTAACGGTTGTAGTAAACGCCAATTAAATTAACCGTTCTCCTACTCGGCCGTGCCTATAAATTGGAGGCCCGGGCGGACGCAGTACACACAACTCACACACGCCGCCTCTTTGCGCCCACTGTCGTTCCACCTCCTGTTGCTGCCGCCGGTGATCCCATCCCGTCTACCGCGTACACGGCCGACGGGAGAGCAGGCCTCCGAAACCCCGCCTCTCCAGATCCTGTACGGGAGAGGGGCGATTAGGTTTTTGGGGAGCGTCTACTACGCGACTGCTCGCTGTTGCAGTACATCTACTTCGACTACTACCTCATCATCAACATGGCCTCCGAAGCCGAACGAGCTGCTGCTGCCGCCGCTGCTGCCACCGAGGCCGCTTCTGCTGCTGAGGCCGCCAACGCTGCTGCTGCCGCCGCGGCCGCCGCCTCTGCTACGGCTACTGCCAATTGGCCAACTGCAGGGTATAACACATTTATCCCTGCCGTTGTTATTTCCATGTGTGCGATACTAGTAGTTTGCATAGATGTGTCTACTGTCAATCTAGTATGCATGAATATGGTTAATTATCAGTATGTTTACGTCATGCTCGTGATTTATACTTGGATTAATTTAATCTGTAAATTGCCTAAATTCCTAACAAATAAATCATTGAGGCTTAATTGAATTTTTGTTTTCAGTCATATCATGTGTGAGCATGTGACAAGTCGATCCAAGCGAAAGAATCAGAGGGAGATACCACAATGTCATGCCCCTCTATGAATAAAACAATGAAAACAAACATTCATACAACATGTTATTTTATATTAATAAGTTGGAACTAACACGTGAGAGCATGAACTACCAGGCATCAATTAAATAATATACACCTTACATGAACAGACTAAGCATGTTCACAAAATGAGTATATGTACAAAAATAAAACAAATAGAGTTCATACCAGCCTCTCACCACAACTCGGATTGTCGTAAATCATCATTACTGCTCTTCACTTGTGGATTGAATAATATAGAGTGATAATCAAGATCCAATGGAGACACAGAAGTCCGGTGAACTCGGCAACAAACTTTACAAAACCAAAGAAGAAAAACAAATATTTTTGGGTTTTCGGTTTAAAACAAGAACAAAAAGAAGCAAGCAAACAAAGCAAAATATTTTTGGATTTTTGAATACTAAACCGAAACGAGAAAAGAAAACAAACCAACTAAAGACACTAAAGAAGCAAACAAATAGAAACAACATATTTTTTTTTTAGTATTTTTGTGTTTGTAAAACAAGAAGAAAACAATTAAACAAAGAGAAACGAAAGAAAGGAAAGAAAAAAAACAAACGAAAGAAACGAAAATATGGATATACAATGAACCGACCAAACATGATATATAAATGAGTGTGAAGTCAGTATACCTCCCCCCAAGCTTAGGCTTTTGTCCTAAGTGGTGATCAATCACGGCGCATGAACTATCCCCACTGTGCTGGGTCATCCCTCGCATGGTCGTACTCGGGCACTCAAGAGAAAGATGAAGCAGCGGGCGCATAGTCTTAACCGGGGTGCTGGTACGAGATCCCCGTGGCGTCGAAGGGTTGGACGAAATCACCATAGTCCCCCTCTCCGGCATCCCCCTTGCTGGGAGTGGTGCTCAATGTATGTGTCTAGCTCACTCTCAGAAAGCATCCATCCTTGCCTGCTATTAAGATTAAACAAAAGAGGTGCAGACAAAAGTACTTTCCTGACAGTTTTAGTAACTCTCCACCTAGATTGTTTGGAGAAAATTATTTAAGAAGATAAATTGTGCAAGTGATCATGGGTAGAATGAAACTTAAGTTGAACCATGGAAACAAGGTCCAGCCTCTCTAAAGGAAACTGCAGGTCTAGAGGGTGTGGCTCCAAACCATGCAAAGCTAGAAAGCGCGAGGCAATAAGACCTCCACAAATTCCGCCCTTCTCACAGTTAAGCGAGAGACGGCAAGCAATTAAAGAGAAAAATTTATAAGACCTATAAAATCTTAAGGCAGCTGAAATAAACGCCAAATCATAAACAGATAGCTTGTTGGCAGTTTTTCTAGCTAACAAACATTTAGAAATAAAATAGGCAAAGTATCAAATGCTAGGGAGTTGAATTTCTCGAATTTTACCACTCTCCCTTATGAAGCTTCTGCCTTGGAAAATCTCCTGATATAATTCCAGTAGTGGTTTAGGCTGCCCTCTTCTCTTCTCACAAGAACCCCACTCTGGTACCTTGAAAGCTGCACAAAAATCAATGAAAGGCAAGTCTATAGCTTTGTTTTAAATTTTGTAGTGGACGATAGGATTAGTTGAGGACCATTTAAAACGAAAATCCTACACCATAGGCATAGTTAGTTTCACATGTTGGATAGGTTCATCCTCAGTGAAACGGTCCAAGCATGCATTATGCACAAAAGTGTTGAAATCCTGCAAAATTCCGGTAATCCTCATGAATTCATGACACGGCTAAATTGATGGGAACACTCTCTCTTCAGGGTGCATGAACATGACCTCATGCAACTCCAACTAATGTTGGTTTAGTTGATGAACATTGTGCTCCATCTTTGAAAATTTTCAACAATCATTACAAAAATTAATTCCAAGCAACTATAAGGTGGAAACTACCATAGGGACTTATAGGAGAGCTAAACATGCATCAAAACTATATTATTTCTACTCAAATCAACCATGCAAACTCATATAAGCTGTCACCTACAGTACCAAAATACTCAAGAAATACTTCACCAAATAAAATTCTACTTGGATCATCGGAGGAGTCACATACCGGAGATCAAACACACCAAATATCAGCACAAATGATGGGCTAAAGAAGGAGATCAAAAATCCAGAGGAAGAACAAAAATAACACGGGTTCTAGGAAATGTTTTCAGTTTGGGAGGTGAGAGAGAAGACTTTGGCCGGGGAGAGAGTTAGTGGGGGCCAAGGGGGGCCCCACACCATGTGCTGGAGACACCAGGGAGCTGGCCGCGCCACCCCATGGTGTGCCTGACTGGTGGGTCCCCCTGTGGTCTCCCAGGTGGCTCTCTGCATAATTTTTGACGTAAAAATTTAATATAATTTTTCTGAAATTTTTCGATATACTTTATTTTTGAGGTATTTCCAGAATTTTAATAATTAATAAAAACCAAGAAAAACAAGTGAAAAGGTGGAAAACAAAACCAAAACCAAAACTACAGAGGTTCTAAGACACACCAATGAAAAAATAACCATAGAAAACAAAGGTGGAAGAGGTGAAAACAAAAATATGGGTGGTGAAAACATGCATAACCACAATAATCAAGGTGAAAACATGAATACGAATGATGGAAAACATGGCTCTACTAAAGTAGAAATGTGATAAAAGATGTAAAAAAGGTGAAAACATAGTGAAAACATTTCCCACTTCATTTAAAATCATTTTCCTGAACAAGGGTGATCTAGTCTTTGTCACACCCCAAATTTGGGACACTTGTAACACATGAGGGAAACCATTTTTGTGAGCCAACAAAAACTTTTAATGCCCTTGTGTAATCCAACATTATTTAATGAACCATGGATATCTATGCAATGCAAACAATCTTTGATTCAAAAATCATTCACTTTGTTTCCTGATATTTTCCATTTATTTCTGTGATGTTTTCCACCTGGTGTTTCCATAGTCAAAAATCATTCTTGTGGCAATGTTGTTTTCAACTTATAACTGATATTTGAATTGTTTAGAATCAAGAAAACAATATGGCAAAATATTACACCAATGTTTTCCTTAAGGTTTTCTATAGAAACTCTTTTCTGAAAAATAAGCCAATTAGGTATTTTTCACTCATGTTATCTTTATGATAGAGAATCACATTTTGTGTTTTCTTGGCATGGATGTGATCTCTAATATACGGACTACAAAATGGTGAACTTGGTTTGAAAATTTGATTTACAGAAACAATCATTTCCTTGATGTTTTTGTGTTAAGAAAATAAGACAGAATTAGTGTTTTCTGGAAAACAGAGAAAAACATAAACTAGCTATTTTTCCATCTTGTTTTCATTGATCATATGAAACTCAAATTGGTTTTCTTTTGCTGTTTCAGAAAGTATAAATGTTGCTTAACACAACCACACTTGGAAAACAAATTTTTAAGTTGTTTTGACCCATGAAAACAAATGCAAATTATGACTAATCCACTCTGCTCCCCCAACACTTAGATATTTTCTAAGTTTTTAACTGAAACTGAAATTTCTGAAAAACAGTAGATGGCATGATTTTCGAATGATAATAACTTTCGTTTGGATGATCCAATTGCTGCACCACTTGGACCATCTAGAAGCCCAGTCAGCACACTGCAATCCCATGCCTTAGCTACCAAGACTTGTTGACAGGAGAGGAGGTGAGCTCGTGGGTTTCAGAGGTGAAAACAGGAGGGGGCGGTATGGGCATTCTGACAGAGTGTGCACTGTTGCGTGCCACTGTGGCCACCTCGCGATTTTCTTCCTCTCCTCATCGTTGTAGCCTTTGACTAACCCTAGCTAGCACCCCTGGATGCACCCAAAGGCCAAGGGCCATGGCACGCACACGGCCACACCCACCCCTATATAGCCATAGGAGGACCACGGCCTCGCCACCACACCCGCACACCACCCCTCACTCACCTCGTATCCACCCACGACCACCCTGAGATCTCTGCGAGCCTAGATCGTCGGAGAACGCCGCGAGCCACCGCTGAATGCCAAGGTGGGTTGCGCACGCCTGAGGCGACCCTACCCCTCCCTTTCTCTCTCAAACCACTCCCCACCCTCCGTGCAGCACGCCTGACCCACCCTCGTGCTTCCTCATTTGCAGGAACGCCGGTGGCATCGTCGGAGCCGCCGCGGGAGACCTGCATCGCTCCAGCAATAGACACCACCCCGCGTCGTGATTCCAACGCCCCTGCACGGCCCCGAGCACCTGCGACTCCCTCAACCCCTCGCCACCATCCTGCAAGAACCCTAGGTGAGAAATCGCACCGAGAATCGCCGTCGGCCACACTCGGTTCTGTTCGAGAGAGAGAAAGGAGAGAGGAGAGGAGGACGATGGCCGTGTGCCGTTGATAGCGAGATAAACGACCACGTTTAAACCGGGAAGTGGTACGCGCGGGCAGCGTGCCGTGGAAGCGGGTTGGGCCGCAACGCCTTAGCGGGCCGCGCGCACGTGTGATTGAACAGCCCGTGAATGATTGTCTTTTCCTTTTTGAAAATGAACTGAATCTGACACTTTACTTTAATCCTGTCAAAATTAGTTAAACTCAAAAATAAAATCAACCAAAATTATCAGTGATAGATATAGAAAATCTTGAACGAATGCAACTTACAGAACTGTGTTTGAACCATTTTTTAACAAATGAAAAATGATGAACTATACACTATCCGTTAAAACAAAAATGCAATAACTTTTTGTTGGAATGTTCAAATTGTGCAAACTAAAATTCTTTGAGTAGCCCTTGACTAGATCTATCAGTAGGGTTTGACCTCACATGAAGGTGAGTTACCATTTGGAAATGCTATCCATTTTGGTAAATGTCCAGTAGCATATTCTAGGATTTTTAGAAGTTGTTTGAAATCAATTTTTGATGTGAATACAACTGGATCTGTTAGATTATGTGTAGATCTATGGTATCCTAGCTTGGTGTGGTTTTTAGAGCTCTAGAGTAATTTTGGTGACAGATCTAAGTTTTTGCATTTTTCTGTTAGAAATAATATGTGTAGATTTAAGCATAGAATAATTGCTTGCTAGTGTTACTTTGTTTTCTAGCATGTTTAGATGTTGTGCTTAGTGTTATAATGTTGTTTCCTCACAGATCTAGCATGTTAGAAAGTTTGTACAGGTTTAGGAAATGTTTGGACTTAGTTTGAATCTTGATGCATAGCTAGTGTATTTGATTGGTTAGGAGTATTTTTAGGTGAGTCCAGTACCATTTTGGTACTGGTTAGTACTTGTTTTCACCTTTGTTAGGGTGTGTTTTATTTTCCTTAGAGATGCATGTGTAGCTTTAGTACTTATATTTCATAGTGTTGTTTTCCACTAGAATCTCTAGTTGTGTTTTACTAGATGAATGTTTTGTTTTCCACAAGTGGGACCAGAGGCTTAGCACCTCTTAAATGACATGGAAAAAAACCTAGTGGAACACCCACTTGTTCCATCTCATTTGTTGAGAAATGATATATCCCAACCTTAGTAGTAGTAGTAATATTAGTGAATATTATTACTTTGGGTATGTGCTTGTGTAGTATTGTTTCGTGAACTTGTGTGCCATTTTGTTTGTGCATTGCTGGCTGTATGGTGTAGTTGAGAGTCTTTGTTTGCTTACTATGGTTCTGATTGGGTGTCCTTATTTTTATTTTTACGACGATAGAACCCGAAGAAGAAGTAGTTGAGGTCGGAGGCTACTACTACCACTCTTTATGTTATCACGAACAGGACCCTCGACTCCTCCAAGGAAAGCCATCCTTAAAGCTTGCTATTATACCACTTATTATTATCTATCATGCATGTCCTACTTCTGAAGTTTTTCAAAAACTTGATTACTAAAAACTATTTTATTGAGTGGCTACTACTATTAATATTATATAGTTATACTATCACTTTGCCATTAGTCAACTTGGTGTTACCAAGCCCTTAGACACCATAAGGTATATAAATACCTCCTAAGATAATAATCTTTAGTCCCTAAGTGGACACTTTTAAAATGTGCTTTTGCAAACAAAAGGAGTTGAAAAGTCCACAGTGAAGAGGCGGGACCTTGTTCACCGGGGGAGCTAAAGAGTTGTTTTCAAATGGTTTACAAAAGACAGATAACCTAGTCTTCACTGGAAAACCAAGAAGTACTACCACTCTACCCCAACATGGGTATGGGGCCTATCTGGATACTTGATCTTGTTAGTGTGTGTTCTATCCCAAAAAGCTATAGAGAGGATGATACTCTGAACCAAAATGTCGCCAGGAGGGAGTAACATGACATACAAAGTGAGGGATTAAGTTACCCCCCGGATGCGACAATTGGGTCCCCTGTTTTGCGATGTGTGACATGGTGCCAGGGGTAATAAACCTAATTGAAGGGATAGCCATATACTAGCTTGTTCAGAGTGGACGGTTAGGATCATTCTAATATATCGCTCTGACGATCCATGGGTGGTTCATGGGAGACGTTTGGATCTAGTGGAATATGTACACCTTTGCAGAGTAAAACTATTCAGAATAGCCGAGCCCTCGGATATGGGCAGTTGAAAGGCCATTTAGCTAGCATTGTGTCAAGTTTTCAAAAAGATTTTTTTAACAAGGACTTGTACCTAAGAGGTACCGATGAAGAAGCTTGAGATGTTTCCAAGAATTTTTGCAAAGAAAATTTTCTTTTATAAAAGAAATTTTATAAAACCTCTTGTACATGGGATATCTACAAGAGAAAGTAAAATTATACTATTTTCTTTTGAAGTATCTTCTTCAACAAAGATATAGAGATATCAAAGCAACCATGTTGTTATCTTACATACGCCATGGGTAGTGAACCCTATTTATAGCCTACCTACCCACCATAAAAGCATACTGCATGTTGTAAGTGTATAAAGGATGTCTTGCAGAGTACATTCAAATGTACTCACCTCGGTTCGCCCCTGGCTATTTACTTGGCCTGAGTTTTAGGAGACACCACCGGAGGAGGAATACGAGGAAGAGTACTATTCCGACAATTATGCGAACTAGGCCCGGCTCCAGGTCAGCAGCCTGTCGGTGAAGGCGTGACACGGGCTACCGACGTTTGTTTCTTTTCCGCTATGTGTGTGTTGTGAGACATTTTCCTGTCCTGCGTGGCAGTTAATAATGACTTGGTCATGTGACCATTGGTTTGTAATACTATTTTATTCGTGTAATGGATAATGTATCTGTGTACCACTTTGTATGTTGTTCACGACTGAATTCATGGGATCGTGAATGTATGCATATGAGGGGTTCTGGACCATCCGGTTTGAGGCCTCTACAAAGTTGGTATCAGAGCTATCCTGACCCTAGAAACCCTTAGTTAGCATGGACGTTAACTAGTACTCTGTATATATATATATATATATATATATATATATATATATATATATATATACTTAAGTGACTAAGTTTCAAAATATTGCACACTTTACAATCTACTTACTTTAAGTTATATCATGCTCGACTCTAAAATTTTGCACACTTGGGTCTAACTTAAGCTTACCTAAAATTTTGTGTAGATGGACGTGGTTTTCACTGAGGCTTGCCAGTTGGGACTGGCCAGAGACGTTCCCTTTCGCTTCGAGCAGAGGCTTGTAGTTATGACCGAGCTCTTAGATCGTCCTGTCCCCGATCTGCTGGGAGGGATGATCTTCGGATCTCCCATCGAGGGTGAGTGGTTTGTGGAGTGCACCATACGCCCTCCGCTTACCACTCCTTCTGCGGAGACCTTCGTCTTCGCCACCTTCGAGCGCTCCTGGCAGGAGGGCGCTGTGAGAGTGATCCAGGAGGCCATTGCCCGCCTGGCCCACTTGAGGGACTACGGGTACTTGGGGTCTAGCTTCGAGTTCCTCGGGAGGAGCGACGAGACCGACACACCTGTTGCCGTGTCTCAGGACTTCAAGAGTATTGGTTCTCACTCGGAGGACATGGAGGTCCTACTGTACCGCACTCAATGTTGTCTTGACGACATGAGTATCCTGCAGCACACCACTGTTGCAGAGTGCCGTCTCCTCTGTACCCTTCTGGGTAAGACGATGCTCGACCTCGAGACAACGACTGCACGGATCCGAGCCTTGGAGAGTCAGCTACGGACCACTCATCTGGCCCGTACCCGTCTCACCACCAAGGTGGGATCACTTCAGGAGGCAAACGCGATTCTGCATGAGCCCTTGAAGACTGCTAGAGAGGACCTAGCCACTCGGGACTCCACACTCGAGGAGCTAGAGGAGGAGAACTCTGAGCTGCGTAGGGAGAACGAGGATCTCCTCGTCGACAATGACATCCCATCTGATACTGATGGGATGGATATGAGCGAGCAGAGCAGGCAGGATGACGACGACTCAGTTGAGGAGGAGGACCCCGAGGAGCTCCTTTTCGACGGAGAAAGCGCTTAGGACTAATCGTAGTGCCTCTTAGCTTGTGGAGTTGTGCCAGTGAGATGAACGCCGACCCTATAAGGCGAATCACCCGATGTAGCTCTGAGGAGCGTAGTTGTGGTTGATGTGTGTTGATGTGTTGTGCTATGTATGACTCTATGCTATGAGTGTGATGTTTGTTTGTATGATAGTTATGTTTGAAAATTTGCCTCGACCCTTAAAAATTGTTAACCTAAATAAATCACTTGTCTTTTCCGTTTGGTTCTTCGACACTCTTTTTGGATGTTCGAGTTTTTGGTTTCTCTAAAAACAAGGAAGTCTTGCTGCATAGTCTTACACATTTTTCAATAACGGCATGCGGCCGCGTCGGGAACCACCACCACCACCCCCGCCGTCAATGAAGGCATTGCTACAACTCATGATGGAGGATCGCCAGGCCACTACAGCCGAGAGTGCTGCCACAATTGCTGCCCTGCAGCAGTTGGCCACTGCCAGCGCCAACAACAATAATAACGGCGATGACAATGGTAATGATGGACGCTCCAAGCTGAACATGTTTCAGCAGACAAACCCTCTAGTCTTCTCCAAGATCGTGGAACCACTTGATGCTGACGATAGGCTTCACACCATCGCAAACAATCTGCAAGTGGCATCAGTGGATGAGAATGACAAGGTGCTATTCGCCACCCATTTTCTTGCTGGACCAGCAACGACATGGTGGGAGACTACCCGTGAAATTGTGGCCGCTGATCTTGTTTTCAGTTGGGCCAACTTCACTGCCCGGTTCCGCAAGTATCACATCCCTCAGGATGTGATGAACATCATGAAGGATAAGTTTCTGAAACTGTGGCAGGAAGGTTTTCTGTGTCAAAGTACTCGGAAGAGTTCACTCTGTTGTCCCGGTATGCACCTGATGAAGTCAACGCCGAAGCTAAGCAGAAGGAGAGATTCCTGAATGGGCTGCACAATGAGCTGCAGTGCACCCTAGTGGTCATACCATTCCAGGATTTGGAGTCACTCGCGGAATCCGTGTTGATTATGGAGCACAAGAGACAAAATGTCTTTGACAACAGGAAGAGGAAGATGCAGTTCCAAGGAGGACCAAGTGCACCTAGAAACCGCCCCACATCGTATTCAAGGCCACCACCACCAAACAGGGCGCCTGCTTACGCGCCAAATCCTAACAACAACAACAACAACCACCACCATGGCCACAACAACCACAATAACCACAACAACCACCACAACAACAACAACAACCGTGCATCCTATGCACCCAAGCCTGGAGGCAGTGGGAATGGAAATGGTAATGGACACAAGCCCAACCACACTGTCAAGCCAAATCAGAACTCAAAGCCTATTGGAGGATGTTTCGTTTGTGGGAAGGAGGGACATTTTGCTCAGGAGTGCCCAAGCAAGAACACTCCACCCGCTCAGAACAATGCAACCAAGATGGCACATGAACCAACACCCAAGAAGCAGACCATGACCAAGGGGTATCTGAATCATGTCACTGCTGAGGAGGTTCAGGACACGCCAGATATGGTGATGGGTACGTTTCCTGTCAACTCTGTACCGCTGAAGTATTGTTTGATTCGGGTGCATCACATTCCTTTGTGACTATGCCATTTGCTAAGAAGAGTGGTATGAAGTCTACACGTATGCGTGGCCCTATGTCAGTACAAATACCTGGAAACAAAACCCAAGCCCACTTCATTTGCAATGAAGTACCCCTAGACATACAAGGGAAAACTTTTCATGCCAACCTGATAGTACTGGGATCCCAATGGATACAAGTAGTACTGGGTATGAATTGGATGACCAAGTACAAAGGTGTTATTGATTGCACCAGGAAGTCCATATCATTGACTGCCAATGATGGAGAAAGAGTTGCCTTCGCCGCAACAAAGTCAAAGTCAGAGACTCACTGCCACACTGGTATAGACACACCTGCACTTGAGGAAGTTCCGGTAGTATGTGAACACCCGAATGTGTTTCCTGAGGAGTTACCCGGTATGCTGCCTGATCAAGATATCGAGTTTGTTATTGAGTTGATACCCGGCACTGGACCCATAGCACAGAAGCCTTACCGGATGAACCCGAAGGAGCTAGATGAGTTGAAGAAGCAGCTGGATGACATGTTAAGGAAAAGTTTGATTCGCCCTAGTGCGTCACCATGGGGATCACCTGTCATTTTTTTGGACAAGTGGGACGGTTCCTCACGTCTATGTGTGGATTACCGTAAGTTGAATGATGTTACAATAAAGAACAAATACCCGCTGCCCAAAATTGAAGACCTGTTTGACCAGCTAAATGGGGCAAGAATTTTCTCAAAGATCGATCTCCGTACTGGTTATCATCAGTTGACGGTTCGTGAGACCGATATTCGAAAGACCGCTTTCACCACACGTTACGGGTTGTATGAGTACACCGTGATGTCTTTTGCTCTAACAAATGCCCCATGCCTACTTCATGAATCTTATGAATAAGGTTTTCATGGAATTCCTAGACAAGTTTGTCGTGGTTTTCATTGATGACATTCTTATTTACTCCAAGAATGAGGAAGAACACGAAGAATATCTGAGAACTGTTCTCGGAACACTTCGACAACATCAACTGTATGCTAAGTTCAGCAAGTGTCAATTCTGGTTGAAGGAAGTTGGGTTTCTTGGACACGTAGTATCTGGAGGTGGAATCTCTGTTGACCCTGCTCTGGTTCAGTCTATCGCTAATCGGGCTGCCCCGACTAATCAGACTGAAGTCAGATCTTTTCTGGGATTAGCTGGATATTACCGCAAGTTTGTTCAAGGATTCTGCAGTATAGCCAGACCACTCACTCAATTGCTCAATAAGGACAGCAAATTCGTATGGACGGACAAATGTGCTGAGAGTTTTCAAGAGCTGAAGAATGGAATGGTGACGGCCCCGGTAATCATCATGCCGGATGTCACCAAGAGTTTAGATGTGTATTGTGATGCTTCTAAGCTTGGTCTTGGAAGTGTTCTCATGCAAGAACGAAAGGTCATCTCATTTATCTCACGCCAGTTGAGACCACATGAGTTCAATTATCCTACTCATGACTTAGAGCTTGCTGCAGTTGTGCATGCTCTCAAAGCATGGCGACATTTCCTTGTTGCGAAGAGGTGTGAAATCTATACTGATCATAAGAGTTTGAAGTATATCTTCACACAGCGTGAACTCAATATGAGGCAACACCGTTAGATAGAGCTCATCAAGGACTATGATCTTAGTATCCACTATCACCCTGGAAAGGCGAATGTTGTTGCAGACGCTCTTAGTCGAGAGCCGGCCTCTCTAAATGCTATGATTCAGAGCAGACAACCGGAGTTGTGGAAAGAACTTGACAAACTTGGTATCGAGGTGGTCAGCTATGGCATGTTGGAAGCCATGGCAGTCAAACCAACTCTAGTTGATCAAATCAAAGAAGCTCAGAAGGGCTCGAAAAGTATTGAGGGAATTAAGACCCGCATGGAGAAAGAAGAAGTTGCCGGTTTTACCATTGATTCTGATGGAGTCTTATGGTATGAAGGACACATTTGTGTTCCGACTGATCTGAGATGAAGTAATCCATAATGACTTAGGCTCATGATACTTTATAATCTATTCACCCTGGAGGAACTAAAATGTATCAAGATTTGAAGGAGAAGTTTTGGTGGCACGGAATGAAGTGAGATATTGCCTCGTTTATAGCCAAGTGCCATATTTTTCAGCAAGTGAAGGATGGACATTAGCGCCCCGCTGGTTTGTTACAGCCATTTTAAGTACCTGTTTTCAAATGGGATGTAGTTGGGATGGACTTCACTACTGGACTACCACGGTCAAGTCGAGGAAATGATTCGATATGGGTAGTAGTTGACAGGCTCAAAAAAGGTTCACACTTTATACCTGTCAAGACCACATATCGTGGAGACTAGCTTGCTGATCTCTATATTTCTCGGATAGTCAGCCTACATCGAGTTCCCAGCAGGATTGTGTCAGATCAAGGATCACAGTTCACATCTCGATTCCGGAAGAAGTTACACGAAGCTTTGGGAACCAAGCTAGCCTTTAGCACAGCCTACCATCCACAGGCTGCTGGACAGACAGAGCGTGTGAACCAGATATTGGAAGACATGCTTCATGTCTATGTTTTGTCCTATGGAGTTAAGTGGGAAGACTGTCTGCCGTTTGCGGAATTTTCCTACAGTAAAAACTATCAGTCAAGCCTGTAGATGGCACCTTTTGAAGCATTGTATGACGGAAGTGCTGCACACCTCTGAACTGGACTGAAACATGAGACAGTCAAATCTTTGGAGTTGATACTCTCAAAGCTGCGGAGGAACAAGTGCATTTAATCCGTGACCGTCTTAAAGCCTCACAATCACGCCAGAAGAGTTATGCGGACACCAAGCGTCGCGATGTCTATTTTACTATAGGAGATTTCGTGTATCTGCTTGTTACGCCGCTCAAAGGGATGCAGCGTTTCCATGTCAAAGGAAAGCTTGCACCCCGGTATATTGGCCCGTTTAAGATCCTAGCCCGTCATGGAGAGGTATCTTATCAGCTGGAGCTACCTGAAGAGCTGTCAGCCTTTCATGATGTTTTTCACGTGTCATTGCTCCGGAAGTGTCTTCACGTACCAGAGAAGAATCTCACTTACCAAGACACCGTTACAGCGTGTTTCCGTATAAGTCCGGTATTTCTCAAGCGGGTGTAGGGTTTCACCGGAGGGGGTGCTCCGGATCTTCTGGACCCCAACACAAGCAAGGTGGTGCCATAGCATGTTATTATAGGTGTGTTGTGTGCTTTGTATGGCAAAGATTTCACTCCGGGGTGTGGGCCGCTTCACCGGCATCCACTTCTCTCCCGTGAGTTTACACGCGCTTATAGGCTGAAACTCCTGTATCGGACGAAACGTCGTGAATCTTCCGAAGAGGTGGGTTCTACCTTGTTGTTTTATGTTTCTATGGCCTACCCTAACACAACCAAGCAACTAGTTCCACATTGCTACCCCCTTTCGATGCTGTTACCGCGTGTTTCCGTATAAGTCCGGTATTTCTCCAGCGGGTCTAGGGTTTCACCGGAGGGGGGGGGGCTCCGGATCTTCTTGACCCCAACACAAGCTAGGGGGTAATGTCGTCGAAAGCCTAGACCTAGGGAGTTTCATATTTGATAACATAATTAATATGTATACAAGTTTAGGTGCAAAAAATTCATGTTTAATAACGTAGTACATTATTCAAAATTATACAAAAGAGTATGTAGAGACATTAATGTCAATAGTAATAAATATTTCATAATAACAATAGTCTCAAAATATTAAAGTATTTAAATTAATAAATATATAATCAACTGCTTATCTTTGGATAAAAAAAAACAAAATAAGTGTGCTGACGGAGAAACAAAATTAGCGAGAATAATGAATTGAATAGTTCAAATAAAATTATTACAGAGAACAATTTTTATCTTTTTTTGAAACCACCGAGAAATATTACAGAAATTATGTTTTATTTTATGACTAAATAAAATATATTAGTATTAATATTACACGGTACAATATAGTAGTTGGAAAACATTAAAAAAAAATCGCTCGCACAGAACCCCCCCCGATCCCCTCCTCATCACCCTGCGCCGCCGCCGTCGCACCTTCTACGTGTCGCCGCGGCACGCCGCCCGCCCTCCGCCCCGGCCTCTCCGCCCCACCCTCCGCCCCTCCGCCCCTCTGCCCCCGCACTCCGCACGCCGCGCGCCCCACCGCCCCTGCCCCGCGCCCCCGTTGCCGCCGTCCTCCCTGCCGCTCCCCTCCGCCCCTGCCCCGCTCGCCCGTCGCCGCCAGCCCCTCCTCCTCCACCGAGCTCCTCCCGGGTGCGCCCCCCACCGAGCTCCACCCCCACCGGAGTTGAGGTGAGCTCCCCCTCCTATTTTTTTCTCTCTATTTTTCAATTTGATTAGCTGTTAGATGTTAGTTAGTTTTTAGGTTAGATGTTAGTTAGTTTTTAGGTTAGTGGTGATTATCGAGAATTTAGGTTAGATGTTAGATGATTTAGGTGATGTTAGATAAATTAGGCGATGTCGGGCGCACACCGGTGGTCGGTGGCGAGGGTGTGCGCCGGTGGTCGTTGGCGAGGGCGACCACCAGTGTCGGTGGCGCGCCCCGGTGGTCGGTGTCGATGGCGCGCCCCGGTTGTCAATGGCGAGGACGGGTACCGGTGTCGGTGGCGCGCCCCGGTGGTCGGTGTCGATGGCGCGCCCCGGTTGTCAATGGCGAGGGCGGGTACCGGTGTCGGTGGCGCGCCCCGGTGGTCGGTGTCGATGGCGCGCCCCGGTTTTTAATGGTGAGGGCGGGTACCGGTGTCGGTGGCGCGCTCCGGTGGTCGGTGTCGATGGCGCGCCCCGGTTGTCGATGGCGAGAGCGGGTACCGGTGTCGGTGGCGCGCCCCGGTGGTCGGTGTCGATGGCGCGCCCCGGTTGTCAATGGCGAGGGCGGGTACCGGTGTCGGTGGCGCGCCCCGGTGGTCGGTGTCGATGGCGCGCCCCGTTTGTCAATGGCGAGGCGGCCCTACAATTTGAAAATTTTAATGCAATTTCGTCAAAATTGATGCAATTTGTTAATGGATGTTCATTATGTGTTTTCAGATGGCGTAGGTCCAGCCACTCACCGTCGTGGTCTCATCGAGCTTCTTTAGCGGGTCCAGGGCGGCGCGTCATCGACATTTTTCTCCCTTGCTGCTTCGACCACTTACGGCTTCGCACTTACGCTCTAGGTGAGCTACATTTCCATCACCTCCAGCTTTCCACCCCTTGCTCTGCCCCGGCCTTCGAGCCGATGACACATTTACATTCATGTCTAGTCGCGTAACCGTAGGCGTCTCCCGTCCGGGAGAGTTGCAAATTTATAAATATGCAGGACTGTCCGTCTTGCATATTTAACCGTAGCTCTTCCGGATTGTCCACGTTTTGGACAGCTCGGGTATGTGTAGTTCGGTTCGTGTCCCATGTTCTGCTCCTTCCTGAGACGGATTTCGGCAGCACCCCCCGTTGTTCTTCGGATGCACACCCTCTCGGCTTGAAAAGTTCGAGACATGTATTCTGAAGAACAGCGGGGAGGTGCTGCCGAAATTCCGTCTCGGGTCGGGGTAGAACATGGGACACGAACCGATCTACATATATCCGAGCTATCCCTATTACCTTGCAATCTGTGACTTGTCCCTTTCGTTACACCTATCTAATGCACACAACAAATTGTATCGTATTTGTAGGGAGCTAATCCCAACGTTCAGATGACGGATGAGTTGAAATGTGTTTCCCAAGGTTTTAACCGTAGCGTCATGAAATATGAGAAGTATGATGTGAACGGGTATCGCTTCCATACGGAGGATCACCAGAAGAGTCGGCCTGTGACGCCCCGAGATCAGGCACTATGCAGATTTCAGCATTTTCGCCAAAATCCACATAATAACCGATTCCAGGTTGCCACTTGTGATAACATTACAACAGTTCACGAATAATCCACAACAACAACAGAAAAGGATATATACAAGAAGACTCAAACGAGTTAGGGATACAACTGATACAATACAAAGATCCAAATAACAGCGGAAGAAACAACATAGCGTCCGACTACGGACAAGATACAAATTGGACTAAGAGTCCTGAAGATAACCGAGAGCGTCCAATCCCTTCCCAGGCCAAGCCGGAGGGATTCCCAAGCTAACGTCGTCAGCCTTCAAACCTGTTGACTGCAATGTTGAATATGCAGCCACGAAAAGGATTCGTGGGTCAGTACGGTTAAGTACTGGCAAGTGGATAAACCATACTCACAAGATACCGGCGTGACCAGTCATCACAAGATACAAATACTTTGGGTTCAACGGAAAGGAAGGGATTATTGCAAAGAAGCGGCAGCGGGCTGCACTAACTAACTACAAAGACTCGATACAACATCCGGCTAAAAGAGGGGGATAAGATAGCGTATCGTAACCAACTTCAACTAACATCAAACAAACCCATCCTGGATCTCGCCCCTTATCCAAAGAAGCAATCCGAGGATAACTCACACAGTTGGATTAATGATGGTTCAAGTTATTGTGTCAATAAGACTATTACTAGTCAAGTTATCAGTAGTTAGGTGTAAGTTGTTCTGAGTACTTGTTAGCCAGTACTTTCACCAAGTCATCCATAACCACGGACAACACGGCTCCTCGAGAAGATTTAACTCTGCAGGGATGCACCAATTTGGCCGTACACGTAAGAATGACCCGCCAGATGGAAATGCACTTCCACCAAGCGAGGCACTCAACACAACCCAACTCTTCTTCGCATCAAGCCCAAAGAACCCCGTGCAATTGAGCACGGCTAATCAAGCCCCACGAAGAAAAGGGGACCCTCATAGCACTCTAAGAACGTGTCTCCCTAAATGCCGACTACAAAAGTTCCACCCTGGCGCCAAGGGTTCGCACCTGCATATGCATGCGACAAATGGAAAACCCGAACTAAATGAGGCGATTTGGACGAGATGCGAATCGAATCAGAATTGCGGGGGGCGCCCATACTCGCTTCCCACATGCGGTCAGTGCGCTCATCATGGATCAGTAGACAAGACCCTTTTCCTAATTAGGGTCGACACTAGCAGGCCTCAAAACCACGCCGGGCCTCCTGCCGGTGCCTTATCATCAAATTATTATTACCCAAAACATTAACATGTTGTTGATTAAGTAGAAACCCAGCTATCAAACTAAACAGGTGATAAGACGGACAACAAGACTTGAGCACAAACAAATCTAATCATGCAACTACGACACGAGGGCCAACAAGGTAAACAAACAACAGTTAATAGGAAGTGGAAGGAAGGCTATATCATGGCTGCAAGGTAAACATATGATAGGATCGTGACACAAGCATCGAATCATAAGGCTAGAATAAAGGCAACGGGAAGAATCGGTAACAAGTGATGAAAGGCAGCCATTTGGCAGCAAGTGAGTATACTTGCCTGGAATCCAGCAAGTAGAGGTACATCCGAAGAACTTGTCGTTGCTCACATCATCTCAACGTCCTATCCGCGAAGAAGCAACGAACCTCGAACAAACACCGGATGCAACAATTACTTCTACGGCAAAAGATCCAGCATGATCAAGATATATGCATGACAAGTTTAAGGATGCATCAAAGATAAACTAGTTGACATGGCAAACATAATTAAATGGGCCCATATGCAATTTGGATTGCATATGGAAAAGCCCATGAATTAATGTTGAATTAAATGATCTACAAATAACTATCATGTGAAAGTTGATTAGAATGATGCATGGATGATGAAAACAATAAGAAAACAACAATAGGTTCAAGTGGATATGTTGTTTACCAAGTTTGGAAATTTTATTTATTAAGTTATGGAATTTTGGCTTCTTAAATGATTTACACAAGCATTTATTGTTTTCACCCATTTTAATTGTTCAAAACAGATAACAAAATTTATATTTGGAAGGAACACAAAATTTTAGATGGAAAACATATTTCATTTGTTGAATTTGGATTTAAAATGAGCAAGTTATTAAATTGACAATTTTAAATGCATTAATTAAGAAACAGTTGTTTTCAGCAATTTAAATTATTCAAAACAGAAAACAAAGTTGATATTTGCAAAGCTTATTCAATTTTGCATGGAAAACATATTTTACATGTTGGAATTGGATTTGAATTGCCCAAGTTATGAATTTTGAAATTTAAAGGGTTTAATTAAAGCATTGGATTATTGCACCACTTTTAATTAGGGAAAACAGTAAACAAATTGCATTGAAAAGGTTGAAAACATGTAGCAAATGTTTCACTGAACATTTTGAGCTATTAAACATAATTTTTGGGTTATTATTGAATTTATTATGCAATTTTTCATAAGCATTCTTATTCTGCCCTTTTTAGTAAACAGAGGGAAACATGTTCAAAATTAATTCAATTGTGTCCAAATAAAATACCAATGTGTAGAGTTTGTTAAGGCAAATTTTTAGAGCCCAAGTTTTCTCAATTTGGGTGAACCAAACTCAAGTTATGAAATTCCAAAGTTTCCAATTGCATTTTCAGTAATTAATTATTTAGTGCAAAAATTAGTACAGAAACATGTTGCAATTTTGTTACTAATGGAAAGGGCACAATATTTTGAATCCACAGGAATTTGAATCATTCAAATTGGAGCAAAATTCAATTTTATATTGATTTTAGAATTAATTGCTCAGATCTGTGTTTCTGAAATTCGGGCAGAAAAAGAAAAAGGCAGGAAAAAAAGGTGTGGCTTTTCTGCCTGGGGGGGAATCGAACCCAGCACCTGGGGCTTGCGCGCAAGGGTGCTAACCAGTGGGCTGCTGTCACGTTTGTTGAAAGATACAGAAGCGATGGATTTTGGGGTGGCCTTTCGGGCTGTTAACTGACGAACTGAACGTTGTTCAGTTACCTGAACAACGACGAAGGGACACGACTGGCCGGCGATCGCTGGCGACATCCGCGGCTGCGCGAGGGCAGCACGCCAGAGCAAGGGGAAAGTAAGAGGGCCTAAGCCCGGAGGGGTTCTCACCTCGGCGTGTAGGCGACGAAGGGAAGGCGAGGGAGTCGTGGTCGAGCTGCAGTTTGGCGAGGCCGCTCCCGGCCCCTGCATGTTCGACGGCGATGGAGGCACGGGGGGGGGGGGGTCCCCAGGGCGTCTCCGGCCCGGCGAGGCGACGAGGAGGGAGGCCGGGCCCTCGGGGTTCCATTCCCGGCCTCGGCTCGCTCCGGTGCTGGCCAGGGCGACAGCGCCATGATCGCCTACCCACGCCGCTTCCGCTGTTCGGGTGGGGTTCAGAGAAGAAGCAGCGAGGGGGAGTGGAAGGAAAAGATGGCGGCGCCGAATGGAAGGAAGGGAGGAGGGGAGAAGGGGGCGGCCTAGGGTTTGGTGGCCTCCCTTGGGGGTAGATAAGGGAGAGGGGGAGCAGTTGAGGTGGGGGAGCTCGGTGACAACGACATCCCCCCTCTGTACGGACAGAGGTAGGGGATGAGGAGTGGTGGGCTGAGGGAGTTGGGCTTGGCCAGGTGGGCTAGAGGGGAAAAAATGGGCTATGGGCTGGCCTGCCTCTTTGTTGTTGTTTTTAATTTTTTTTTTGCACACTTTTTTTTGTAGAAAAGAGAGAGAGAGGGAGAGAGAGAAAATAGGGTTTGGGGTTTTTATTTTATGAATAAATGTTATTAATCTGCAAAACAGTAAGTCAAGCAATGTTAGCATTAATTTCAAAAATTAGAAATATTAGTTTGATTTTAAATTGTTAGTTGAATTTCAAATAGGGTTTCATGTAGTTGCAAATTTTAAATGCATGAGGATGCATGATGCCATGCCATGAAAAAGAAAAACAACACACCATTTTATTTCGGGGGAAAAACCCCGGGTGTTACAGTCGACACCACTAACAAGGGATTGCGCCCTCGCAATCCACCTACTAACCCGGGAGGGGAAAGAAGTTCGACTATCGATTCTTCATGCTTCCGGCTGATCTCCTCGACACCACTAACAAGGGTTTCTCGACACCACTAACAAGAGATTCTTGCTCGGAGTGACGACGATGTTCCTCCACCATGAATCTTCCGATGATCGAACCTATTAGGTTAAAGGCTCAGAAAACGTCCACCCATGTAGGATCCTAAAACTTTGAAAGATAGACAAGAGGGGAGACTCCAAAACAAATAAGATGGGAGGGGAAATAGAATAGAGATAAGGAGAAAACAAGAATCCTATTGAGAGTTTTCCAAAATAGTTTTAGCACAAAAAGTTTTTGACACTCTAGAAACAACGACCTATAGCGAGGTTATCCTACAGGCTTTGCGGACCCGTTTGTTCGATAACCATTCGTATCGAAACAATATCGGGAATCGGAAACCATGCTCTGATACCATTTGTGACGCCCCGAGATCGGGCACTATGCAGATTTCAGCATTTCTGCCAAAATCCACATAATAACCGATTCCAGGTTGCCACTTGTGATAACATTACAACAGTTCACGAATAATCCACAACAACAACAGAAAAGGATATATACAAGAAGACTCAAACGAGTCAGGGATACAACTGATACAATACAAAGATCCAAATAACAGCGGAAGAAACAACATAGCGTCCGACTACGGACAAGATACAAATTGGACTAAGAGTCCTGAAGATAACCGAGAGCGTCCAATCCCTGCCCAGGCCAAGCCGGAGGGATTCCCAAGCTAACGTCGTCAGCCTTCAAACCTGTTGACTGCAATGTTGAATATGCAGCCACGAAAAGGATTCGTGGGTCAGTACGGTTAAGTACTGGCAAGTGGATAAACCATACTCACAAGATACCGGCGTAACCAGTCATCACAAGATACAAATACTTTGGGTTCAACAGAAAGGAAGGGATTATTGCAAAGAAGCGGCAGCGGGCTGCACTAACTAACTACAGAGACTCGATACAACATCCGGCTAAAAGAGGGGGATAAGATAGCATATCGTAACCAACTTCAACTAACATCAAACAAACCCATCCTGGATCTCGCCCCTTATCCAAAGAAGCAATCCGAGGATAACTCACACAGTTGCATTAATGATGGTTCAAGTTATTGTGTCAATAAGACTATTACTAGTCAAGTTATCAGTAGTTAGGTGTAAGTTGTTTGAGTACTTGTTAGCTAGTACTTTCACCAAGTCATCCATAACCGCGGACAACACGGCTCCTCAAGAAGATTTAACCCTGCAGGGATGCACCAATTTGGCCGTACACGTAAGAATGACCCGCCAGATGGAAATGCACTTCCACCAAGCGAGGCACTCAACACAACCCAACTCTTCTACGCATCAAGCCCAAAGAACCCCGTGCAATTGAGCGCACGGCTAATCAAGCCCCACGAAGAAAAGGGGACCCTCATAGCACTCTAAGAACGTGTCTCCCTAAATGCCGACTACAAAAGTTCCACCCTGGCGCCAAGGGTTCGCACCTGCATATGCATGCGACAAATGGAAAACCCGAACTAAATGAGGCGATTTGGACGAGATGCGAATCGAATCAGAATTGCGGGGGGCGCCCATACTCGCTTCCCACATGCGGTTAGTGCGCTCATCATGGATCAGTAGACAAGACCCTTTTCCTAATTAGGGTCGACACTAGCAGGCCTCAAAACCACGCCGGGCCTCCTGTCGGTGCCTTATCATCAAATTATTATTACCCAAAACATTAACATGTTGTTGATTAAGTAGAAACCCAGCTATCAAACTAAACAGGTGATAAGACGGACAACAAGACTTGAGCACAAACAAATCTAATCATGCAACTACGACACGAGGGCCAACAAGGTAAACAAACAACAGTTAATAGGAAGTGGAAGGAAGGCTATATCATGGCTGCAAGGTAAACATATGATAGGATCGTGACACAAGCATCGAATCATAAGGCTAGAATAAAGGCAACGAAAAGAATCGGTAACAAGTGATGAAAGGCAGCCATTTGGCAGCAAGTGAGTATACTTGCCTAGAATCCAACAAGTAGAGGTACATCCGAAGAACTTGTCGTTGCTCACATCATCTCAACATCCTATCCGCGAAGAAGCAACAAACCTCGAACAAACACCGGATGCAACAATTACTTCTATGACAAAAGATCCAGCATGATCAAGATATGGATGCATGACAAGTTTAAGGATGCATCAAAGATAAACTAGTTGACATGGCAAACATAATTAAATGGGCCCATATGCAATTTGGATTGCATATGGAAAAGCCCATGAATTAATGTTGAATTAAATGATCTACAAATAACTATCATGTGAAAGTTGATTAGAATGATGCATGGACGATGAAATCAATAAGAAAACAACAATAGGTTCAAGTGGATATGTTGTTTACCAAGTTTGGAAATTTTATTTATTAAGTTATGGAATTTTGGCTTCTTAAATGATTTACACAAGCATTTATTGTTTTCACCCATTTTAATTGTTCAAAACAGATAACAAAATTTATATTTGGAAAGAACACAAAATTTTAGATGGAAAACATATTTCATTTGTTGAATTTGGATTTAAAATGAGGAAGTTATTAAATTTACAATTTTAAATGCATTAATTAAGAAAACGTTGTTTTCAGCAATTTAAATTATTCAAAACAGAAAACAAAGTTGATATTTGCAAATCTTATTCAATTTTGCATGGAAAACATATTTTACATGTTGGAATTGGATTTGAATTGCCCAAGTTATGATTTGCAATTTAAAGGGTTTAATTAAAGCATTGGATTATTGCACCACTTTTAATTAGGGAAAACAGTAAACAAATTGCATTGAAAAGGTTGAAAACATGTAGCAAATGTTTCACTGAACATTTTGAGCAATTAAACATAATTTTTGGGTTATTATTGAATTTATTATGCAATTTTTCATAAGCATTCATATTCTTCCATTTTTAGTAAACAGAGTGAAACATGTTCAAAATTAATTCAATTGTGTCCAAATAAAATACCAATGTGTAGAGTTTGTTAAGACAAATTTTTAGAGCCCAAGTTTGCTCAATTTGGGTGAACCAAACTCAAGTTATGAAATTCCAAAGTTTCCAATTTTTATTGCATTTTCAGTAATTAATTATTTAGTGCAAAAATTAGTACAGAAACATGTTGCAATTTTGTTACTAATGGAAAGGGCACAAGATTTTGAATCCACAGGAATTTGAATCATTCAAATTGGAGCAAAATTCAATTTTATATTTATTTTAGAATTAATTGCTCAGATCTGTGTTTCTGAAATTCGGGCAGAAAAAGAAAAAGGCAGGAAAAAAAGGTGTGGCTTTTCTGCCTGGGGGGGAATCGAACCCAGCACCTGGGGCTTGCTCACAAGGGTGCTAACAAGTGGGCTGCTGTCACGTTTGTTGAAAGATACAGAAGCGATGGATTTTGGGGTGGCCTTTCGGGCTGTTAACTGACGAACTGAACGTTGTTCAGTTACCTGAAACAACGACGAAGGGACACGACTGGCCGGCGATCGCTGGCGACATCCGCGGCTGCGCGAGGGCAACACACCAGAGCAAGGGGAAAGGAAGAGGGCCTAAGCCCGGAGGGGTTCTTGTTGGGGGGAAGATAACCTGGTACCCCTAAGGACGAAGAAAGTATGACCAGCCAGAAGCGAGACCCGGCCAGGAGGCAAAGCCTGGTCTGGAAGAAGACCCGGCCAGGAGGCAAAGCCTGGTCTGGAAGAAGACCCGGCCAGGAGGCAAAGCCTGTTCTGGAAGAAGACCCGGCCAGGAGGCAAAGCCTGGTCTGGAAGAAGACCCGGCCAGGAGGCAAAGCCTGGTCTGGACGAAGACCCGGCCAGGAGGCAAAGCCTGGTCTGGGGGAGACCCGGCCAGGAGGCAAAGCCTGGTCTGGGGGTAACTCAGCTTTGGAAGATGCTATAGAAGGAAGGTTCTGGAAGACCCGGAAACCTTGTACAAGTTGGAGACTCAAGACTTGGAAGTCACGCAGGAGACCTAGATTAGGACTCTTAATATGGTATGACCCAGTTTTTACCTTGTACGACCAGGAGACCAGCCACCCATATAAGCAGGCTCCTAGGTCATAGAGAGAGAGATTTCGAGTAGAAACCCTAAATTCCAGGTCTCGGCGAGAGTCAGCCCGAGCCAAATTCCAGGTCTCGGCGAGAGTCGGCCCGAGCCAAATTCCAGGTCTCGGCGAGAGTCGGCCCGAGCCAAATTCCAGATCCCGGGGAGAGTCGGCCCGAGCCAAATTCCAGATCTCGGCGAGAGTCAGCCCGAGCCAAATTCCAGGTCTCGGCGAGAGTCAGCCCGAGCCAAATTCCAGGTCTCGGCGATATTTGTAACCCAAGATTTGGGGTCTCGGCGACATTGCAGTCCGGGCCTCTAGATCGATAGCTAATAAGATCCCAGCTGGAAGTAGGTTATTATCTCCAATGGAGAGGCCGAACCAGGATAATCCTCGTGACCAAGAGTTCGAGCAGTATCGCTAGGTATCGAGTATCCAGTGTAACACAAGAGTTGAGATTAGTATATTGAGATCGGAGACTCGGCGACTTGCTTGCCGGCTTCCAGATGGCACATCATCATGTTTTCCTCTGAGCTAAACCCTCTCCCAAACACCTGTGTCGTATTGCCCCAAGATAAGTTACCCCCGGTAACGTCTGCCGTGATTATCCCACGACAGTTGGCGCCCACCATGGGGCCTACGTCCAAGGGTGTTTACATCACGGGAGAAGCTCGGGAGAGCATAAAGAACCTCTTCATCGGCGAGATCTACACCAACCCCGAAGGAGAGAAGATGGTGGACGATTTTGGCTGGGGGCCAGAGTCGGATCTGCTCGAATCCGGATCTGTCATCACAATCGGCCGGGTCAACATCTTCATCGGCGTGGTACGTACGTCGGTTCAATCCCCGATGATTTTGAGTATGATTCTATATAAGCTTAGCCCAAGAGCGCTGCGCAACTTCGGTTAGCATGGCCCGGAGCGCTTCGCAAAAGATTATATTAGCTTAGCCCAAGAGCGCTGCGCAACTTCGGTTAGCATGGCCCGGAGCGCTTCGCAAAAATTTATATTAGCTTGGCCCAAGAGTGCTTCGCAATATTGTAAAACATTTTATTTATATTAGCTTATCCCAAGAGTGCTGCGCAACTTCGGTTAGCATGGCCCGGAGCGCTTCGCAAAAATTTATATTAGCTTGGCCCGAGAGTGCTTCGCAATATTGTAAAACATTCTATTTATATTAGCTTAGCCCAAGAGTGCTGCGCAACTTCGGTTAGCATGGCCCGGAGCGCTTCGCAAAAATTTATATTAGCTTAGCCCAAGAGTGCTGCGCAACTTCGGTTAGCATGGCCCGGAGCGCTTCGCAAAAAATTATATTAGCTTAGCCCAAGAGTGCTGCGCAACTTCGGTTAGCATGGCCCGGAGCGCTTCGCAAAAAATTATATTAGCTTAGCCCAAGAGTGCTGCGCAACTTCGGTTAGCATGGCCCGGAGCGCTTCGCAAAAAGTTATATTAGATTAGCCCAAGAGTGCTGCGCAACTTCGGTTAGCATGGCCCGGAGCGCTTCGCAAAAGATTATATTAGCCTGGCCCGAGAGTGCTTCGCAATATTGTGAAATATCCTATTAGTATAAGCTTAGTCCAAGAGTGCTTCAGAACTTCGGTTAGTGTTGCCCAAAGAGTTCTTCGCAACAGTATGCGGATCAATGGGGTAATGTTGCACAATTAAGCCTTTACTTTATAAACATTGATCCGGGTCTTGGGGGCTCTTACTTGAATAGTTTGTAGATGCAATCCTATGACCTGGCTTTTATGCCGCCAGTATAATCCTTGCCTATCTTGCTTAAGATCGATGTGACTCGCACTTATATGGCATGTTTGCTCTCCTGTAATATCAATCAGTTATGATGCCCATGGGGACTTAACTGACCCTGTTTTACAGAGTGAGTACAGCAGTGATAATCCATGCGAAAGCCGGCTTACAGTTAAAAGTTTGCAAAAGGGTCATCTAAACCATCGACATATTGAGAGGACCCACCTCGGTAACCTGGAGGCATAAGAACCCAGGAAGAAACATGATTTGTGGGATGTTATTGAGATAAACCTGGAGGCGTATTAACCCATGAAGAATAACCGGGTTTTATCCTTTTATATATTATTTGTCTTATTTCAGGAGTTTAACCTGGATGATCGAGCTTGCTGCTTCACCTGAAACATGACGCCTAAAATCAAGATCATGAAGGAGAACAAGACCAGCTCGAATCCAGCTTAAACTTGGGGGCTACTGTTGGGGGGAAGATAACCTGGTACCCCTAAGGACGAAGAAAGTATGACCAGCCAGAAGAGAGACCCGGCCAGGAGGCAAAGCCTGGTCTGGAAGAAGACCCGGCCAGGAGGCAAAGCCTGGTCTGGAAGAAGACCCGGCCAGGAGGCAAAGCCTGTTCTGGAAGAAGACCCGGCCAGGAGGCAAAGCCTGGTCTGGAAGAAGACCCGGCCAGGAGGCAAAGCCTGGTCTGGGGGAGACCCGGCCAGGAGGCAAAGCCTGGTCTGGAGGAGACCCGGCCAGGAGGCAAAGCCTAGTCTGGGGGTAACTCAGCTTTGGAAGATGCTATAGAAGGAATGTTCTGGAAGACCCGGAAACCTTGTACAAGTTGGAGACTCAAGACTTGGAGGTCACGCAGGAGACCTAGATTAGGACTCTTAATATGGTATGACCCAGTTTTTACCTTGTACGACCAGGAGACCAGCTGCCCATATAAGCAGGCTCCTAGGTCATAGAGAGAGACAGATTTCGAGTAGAAACCCTAAATTCCAGGTCTCGGCGAGAGTCAGCACGAGCCAAATTCCAGGTCTCGGCGAGAGTCGGCCCGAGCCAAATTCCAGGTCTCGGCGAGAGTCGGCCCGAGCCAAATTCCAGGTCTCGGCGAGAGTCGGCCCGAGCCAAATTCCAGGTCTCGGCGACAGTCAGCCCGAGCCAAATTCCAGGTCTCGGCGAGAGTCAGCCCCAGCCAAATTCTAGGTCTCGGCAATATTTGTAACCCAAGATTTGGGGTCTCGGCGACATTGCAGTCCGGGCCTCTAGATCGATAGCTAATAAGATCCCAGCTGGAAGTAGGTTATTATCTCCAATGGAGAGGCCGAACCAGGATAATCCTCGTGACCAAGAGTTCGAGCAGTATCGCTAGGTATCGAGTATCCAGTGTAACACAAGAGTTGATATTAGTATATTGAGATCGGAGACTCGACGACTTGCTTGCCGGCTTCCAGATCGCACATCATCATGTTTTCCTCTGAGCTAAACCCTCTTCCAAACACCTGTGTCGTCTTGCCCCAAGATAAGTTACCCCCGGTAACGTCTGCCGTGATTATCCCACGACAGTTCTCACCTCGGCGTGTAGGCGAGGAAGGGAAGACGAGGGAGTCGCGGTCGAGCTGCAGTTTGGCAAGGCCGCTCCCGGCCCCTGCATGTTCGACGGCGATGGAGGCGGGGGGGGGGGGGGGGGTCCCCAGGGTGTCTCCGGCCCGGCGAGGCGACGAGGAGGGAGGCCGGGCCCTCGGGGTTCCATTCCCGGCCTCGGCTCGCTCCGGTGGTGGCCAGGGCGACGGCGCCATGATCGCCTACCCACGCCGCTGCTGCTGTTCGGGTGGGGTTCAGAGAAGAAGCAGCGAGGGGGAGTGGAAGGAAAAGATGGCGGCGCCGGATGGAAGGAAGGGAGTAGGGGAGAAAGGGGCGGCCTAGGGTTTGGTGGCCTCCCTTGGGGGTAGATAAGGGAGAGGGGGAGCAGTTGAGGTGGGGGAGCTCGGTGACAGCGACATCCCCTCTCTGTACGGACAGAGGTAGGGGATGAGGAGTGGTGGGCTGAGGGAGGTGGGCTTGGCCAGGTGGGCTAGAGGGGGAAAAATGGGCTGTGGGCTGGCCTGCCTCTTTGTTGTTGTTTTTAATTTTTTGTTTGCACACTTTTTTTTTGTAGAAAAGAGAGAGAGAGGGAGAGAGAGAAAATAGGTTTTGGGGTTTTTATTTTATGAATAAATGTTATTAATTTGCAAAACAGTAAGTCAAGCAATGTTAGCATTAATTTCAAAAATTGGAAATATTAGTTTGATTTTAAATTGTTAGTTGAATTTCAAATAGGGTTTCATGTAGTTGCAAATTTTAAATGCATGAGGATGCATGATACCATGCCATGAAAAAGAAAAACAACACACCATTTTATTTCGGGGGAAAAACCCCGGGTGTTACACGGCCGAATGCAAAAACGGTAAATACCGGGGTTTTCACCCGAGGCGCCAGGGGAGGCGATGGAGCCGATTCCGTAGACTAGTACGGAAGGTTAGAGAAGGTATACGAGCTGACGTTCAATCGCACCAACGTAGAACTCAAGCTCGTTGTGTTCAAATGCCACTGGTTCGACCCCGTCCATGGATACAAAAGTACCCCTTCCATTGGGTTAGTTGAAGTTCGGCCTTCAACCACCTATAGCGGAGCCGATGTCTTTATTGTGGCTCACCAAGCCAAGCAAGTTTATTATTTGCCTTACCCATGCCAGAAAGAGGTACTCAAGGGTTGGGAGGTCGCGTTCAGGGTACCGCCACATGGTAAACTACCCATGCCGTCCGACGACGATTATAACAACATTGACCCGAAAACGTACCAGGGAATTTTCTATCAAGAGCAAGAGGACTTCGGGGACTTTGACTTACAAATGGGTGGTTTTGAGGACCTTGAGAACAATGCAGAAACTCGTGGTGAGTCAGTGGTGGATCTAAAGGACATACACATGCTCACCAAGCTACATACAGACAATGGCGACGATGATGAGCCACCACCATTCGAAGATCCTCTAATTTACTACTCACGTGATAGTGATACGGATAGTGAGAACGAGAACCCACCTAATTATGAGAGTGATGATTCTAGGTGATGTCTTTATACTTAGTATTTTTATGCAAGTTTCACAATTTTATACTTAGTATTTTTTCTTTTGAACATGCCTAGTGATGCTCTACATTTTATGCCAAGTTTCACCATTTTATGCTAAGTGCCTACATTTTACCATTTTATGCTAAGTGCCTATATTTTTACTATGTATATGTGATTTAATTGTTTTCTATTTCTCGATGCAGGTGATTGGACAATATGAGCCAAGGCAAGGAATCGTCGTCGTCCTTGCTCAAGAAGATTACACGGAGTGGTAGATCCTTGATTCGCAATCGGCGCTACCCCGTGGACGACGATGCGGTTGGAGGACGAGGGCGCCGGGCACGAGGTGGAGGTGGAGGACGAGGACGAGGACGAGGTGGAGGTGGCGGGGGAGGTGTAGACTTGGAGCCTCCACCCTCCGCGTCTGGTGACGTGGCTTCCCAGCTGCAGATAGAGGTTAGGGAGGAGGGGGAGACGGAGTCCAGACGGGAGGAGGAGGAGGAGTACAGACCGGAGGAGAAGGAGGACGAGGAGGTGGAGGTGGAGATGGAGGGGGAGGTGGATGGAGGAGGAGGGGCACCGAAGAAGCTGCGAGTTCGTGGGGAAGCGGGAGTCCCCGGTGCGGATCAGCAGCCTGCCACGGAGGAGGAGAAGACCCTTATTTATCCAAATAAGAAGGAGTAAGTTTAGTAATTTTGTAATTTTAAATATGTAGTTTCATTTTTGGCATATGTACTAATGTTTGATTATTATGCAGCAATTGGACATATGCTGCAGGGAGCCGCCAGCCTTCGAGCTTGATTGGAGCTCTGATCCGGCTTTTTTGGCCGGGCTATTACACCCCGGCTGTGGATGGCGAGCCGAAGTTGGCCACTTCTTGGCTGGACTACGAGGCTGCCGATTGCCTGCCCTTCGGGAAGGCTTCTCACGCCGTGATCACCAAGTTTTGGGTAAGCTATATTTTCTTGAGTTTCGTTCGTAGTTGATGCCACCACCGTTCCAACTCGCAATTTCTTTATGCATGATTGAAGTGCTTTTTCCGGGTGCTTGAGGAGGATAGAGCCGCGGCGGTTCGGACTCTCCGCGCGGCTTGCGTGAGGTTCACCCGACAGGTGTGGTACAACCAGAAGCACACCGCCATCAGCGCGTTCATGGCCGAGAAGGGCAAAAGGGCCAAGAAGCATGAGAATGTCGATGACCCGCCCAAGATGACAGTCGAGCATTTCATGACGGTAAGTAAACTATCTATGTCATTCTACATTTCAGTTAAGTTGCCATTGCATTGCCTCCTATTTACTTCACTATTGCATTCTCAGGTCATTCCCGGCTGGGCCGAAAGACACGAGGACGCATGGGCGGCGCTGGCTAGGAGGTGGGCCGGGGAAGACGCCGACTTCGATGCCGTGAGCAAGCGGAACATGAGGAACCGAGGCCACGGGGGGACCCACAGTGGAGGAAGCCTCAGCACCGACCGCACTTCAACGATTGCCTCGACGCGTCTCCGTCACTCTCCTCATACACTATAGATGAAGATTCATGCATGTCTACCTCGAACCCAGCAACCCTATGATGAACCACAAGTATAGTGGATCGCAACAGTCTTCGAGGGAAGTAAAATCCAAATTTATTGATTCGACACAAGGGGAGCCAAAGAATATTTATATGCCTTAACAACTAAGTTGTCAATTCAGCTGCACCTTAAAGTAGACTTGATCGCAACAATTTATTAGTGGTAACAGGTTTATAGCAGCAGTAGAAATAAAATAACAACAGTAGTAAAATAGTAACAGCAGTAGAAATCGCGGAAAACAGAAGTACGTGAAGTACCGTTGGCATAGAGGGAATGGATGGACGGGCGTTGCATGGATAACATAGGTCATGTAATAATCTAACACAGGAATTGCAGATAATAATATAAAGCATCAAACATGTAGGCAAACCGTAGGCATGTGTTCCAATATAGTCATACATGCTCGCAATGAGAAACTTGCACAACATCTTTTGTCCTACCAACCCGTGGCAGCGGGGGCTATAGGGAAACTACTGGTAATTAAGGTGCTCCTTTTAATAAAGCACCATAGCAAAGCATTAAAACTCCGTTAAAACATGTGATCCTCACATCACAACCATCCCCTCCGGTTGTCCCAATTTCTGTCACTTTGGGGCCTCGGGTTCCGGACAATGACATGTGTAAACAACTTGTAGATATGATCAAGAAACATAATTATACTCATGAAACAATAACATGTTCAGATCTGAGATCATGGCACTCGGGCCCTAGTCACAAGCATTAAGCATAACAAGTTGCAGCAACGGTAGTTAACACTAACAATGGATACTAGGCACTATGCCCTAACAATCTGGCATTATTACATGATCGATCTCATCCAATCCCTTCCATCCCTCTCAGCCTACAGCGGTGTTTACTCACACATGGATGGGGGAATCATGGATGGTTTATGGAGAAGAGGTGGCGGTGTCTATGGCGATAATCTCCTTTGACCCGTCCCGACAGGGCGCCTGAATAGGAACTTCTGATCCCTGAATCGAGGTTTGGGTTGGCAGAGGCGGTCTGTTGTGTTTCTGTGGAATATGATGAACCCCCTCGCGTTTTAGGTTTTCGGGGCATATGTAGTCGAAAGGGGAATCTGAGGGGGTCCCGGGGGCCACAAACCACCTGCCGGCGCGGCCAAATGGGGGCACGCCGGGGGATGGTGTGGCCCCCTCCTGGCCCCCATCTAGCTCTCGAGGTCTTCTCGTGTTTTAAGACCAATGGGGTATTTTCTCGGCATTTTTCCAAAAGTTGATTTTTCTGCACAAAAAAGGAGACACCAAGCTAATTCTGCTAAAAATAGCGTTAGTCCATGTTAGTGGTATCCAAAATTCACAAGTTTAGAGGAAAACAATAAGAAAAGTGTTCAGAAAAGGAGATACATTTTGGACGTATCAACTCCCCCCAGGCTTAGCTTATTGCTTACCCTCAAGCAATTCAGTGACAACTGAGTGCGATAAAAGACTTTTCCGAACACATTTGTTTCATATGATGTAAGTATACTCACTATACAATCAAGTGCTGAGGCAATTCGTAATAAGATGTATGGAAACTAAAAGTCACCCAACAGTTATGCAAACCATAAAAAGATGCCAACAAACTAATAATAGACAACATTAAGTATCCCAATCTACAAGGTTGCAATGCTCATAATAGGGTATGATGAAGTGTACTCACTTGCCCTTAATAGTGGAGCAAAACATAAATGCCAGGGTACCTCTGAAGTTCAAATGAAGACTAGAAACAAAGATATCAAAGATACAAGCATCAAAGTTATACCACTATCAACCGTGTTTTGGGACAAGCACATTACAATAAGAATAACAGTCATGCTCTTAAAAAGGTGCATAAAGTGAGAAGGTGAAGACTCAACATAAAAATAAAAGAAAGGCCCTTCGCAGAGGGAAGCAGGGATTAACTCGTGTGCTAGAGCTTTTTATTTTATTAAACAGAGGTATTGAAAACATTTTTGAGAGAGGTGTATGCTTATGTCAACAAATGGTAAATAGAAAATATAGTACGTCACAAGCCAACTAGACTTCACAAGAGCGGCGCCCATAGAAGGACGCATCTGAGTAGAAGGTCATCCCTCTTTCTCTTTTGTTTACACAATTATGCTTTGACTGATAAATTATGGGAAAAAGAGTGAAGATAATTTGTTGTCTTAATTTGGGGCTGGGCACCCCGCTGCCGACTCTTCTATCACTGGATAAGCGGATGAAGCCACTAGTCTAGGGTGTGAAATCCAATCAACAAGCGGGATAAATATTCTCTATTTACGTCCTCATGAGCTAAAACAGGGACCCAAAATAGGAATAATTTTTTGCAGGTTTTAAAGGTAGCACACGAGATATTTACTTGGAGTGGCGGTTAAATACCACATAAATAGGTAGGTATGGTGGACACATTTGGAAAACTTTGGTTTTTGGGAGTTGGATGAACGACAAGAGCTCATACTCAGTACAGGTGGAGGCTAGCAATAGACGGGGATGGACAATCAAGAGAGCAACAACTGTCATAATCATGCTTGCGACAAAACAAAATTAAAAGGGGCATACAAATGATACAAAAACTCTGAGACAGAATAAATCATTGAGGCTTAATTGAATTTTTGTTTTCAGTCATATCATGTGTGAGCATGTGACATGTCGATCCAAGCGAAAGAATCAGAGGGAGATACCACAATGTCATGCCCTTCTATGAATAAAACAATGCAAACAAACATTCATACAACATGGTATTTTATATTAATAAGTTGGAACTAACACGTGAGAGCACGAACTACCATGCATCAATTAAATAACATACACCTTACATGAACAGACTAAGCATGTTCACAAAAACGAGTATATGTACAAAAGTAAAACAAATAGAGTTCATACCAGCCTCTCACCACAACTCGGATTGTCGTAAATCATCATTACTGCTCTTCACTTGTGGATTGAATAATATAGAGTGATAATCAAGCTCCAATGGAGACACAGAAGTCCGGTGAACTCTGCAACAAACTTTACAAAACCAAAGAAGAAAAACAAATATTTTTGGGTTTTCGGTTTAAAACAAGAACAAAAAGAAGCAATCAAACAAAGCAAAATATTTTTGGATTTTTCAATACTAAACCGAAACGAGAAAAGAAAACAAACCAACTAAAGACACTAAAGAAGCAAACAAATATAAACAACATATTTTTTTAGTCTTTTTGTGTTTGTAAAACAAGAAGAAAACAATAAAACAAAGAGAAACGAAAGAAAGGAAAGAAAAAAACAAACGAAAGAAACAAAAATATGGATATACAATGAACCGACCAAACATGATATATAAATGAGTGTGATGTCGGTATACCTCCCCCCAAGCTTAGGATTTTGTCCTAAGTGGAGATCAATCACGGCGCATGAAGTATCCCCACTGTGCTGGGTCATCCCTCTCATGGCCGTACTCGTGCGCTCAAGAGTAAGATGAAGCAGCGGGCGCATAGTCTTAACCGGGGTGCTGGTACGAGATCCCCGTGGCGTCGGAGGGTTGGACGAAATTACCATCGTCCCCCTCTCCGGCATCCCCCCTTGCTAGGAGTGGTGCTCAATGTATGTGTCCAGCTCACTCTCAGAAAGAATACATCCTTGCCTGCTATTAAGATTAAACAAAAGAGGTGCAGGCAAAAGTACTTTCCTGACAGTTTTAGTAACTCTCCACCTGGATAGTTTGGAGAAAATTATTTAAAAAGATAAATTGTGCAAGTGAGCATGGGTAGAATGAAACTTAAGTTGAACCATGGAAACAAGGTCCAGCCTCTCTAAAGGAAATTGCAGGTCTAGAGGGTGTGGCTCCAAACCATGCAAAGCTAGCAAGCGCGAGGCAATAAGACCTCCACAAATTCCGCCCTTCTCACAGTTAAGCGAGAGACGGCAAGCAATTAAAGAGCAAAATTTATAAGACCTATAAAATCTTAAGGCAGCTGGAATAAACGCCAAATCATAAACAAATAGCTTGTTGGCAGTTTTTCTAGCTAACAAACATTTAGAAATAAAATAGGCAAAGTATCGAATGCTAGGGAGTTGATTTTCTCGAATTTTACCACTCTCCCCTATGAAGCTTATGCCTAGGAAAATCTCCTGATATAATTCCAGTAGTGGTTTAGGCTGCCCTCTTCTCTTCTCACAAGAACCCCACTCTGGTACTTTGATAGCTGCACAAAAATCACTAAAAGGCAAGTTTATAGCTTTGTTTTAAATTTTGTAGTGGACGATAGGATTAGTTGAGGACCATTTAAAACGAAAATACTACACCATAGGCATAGTTAGTTTCACATGTTGGACATGTTCATCCTCAATGAAACGGTCCAATCCTGCATTATGCACAAAAGTGTTGAAATCCTGCAAAATTCCGGTAATCCTCATGAATTCATGACACGGATAAAATTGATGCGAACACTCTCTCTTCACGGTGCACGAACATGACCTCATGCAACGCCAACTCATGCTGGGTTAGTTGATGAATATTGTGCTCCATCTTTGAAAATTTTCAACAATCATTACAAAAATTAATTCCAAGCAACTATAAGGTGGAAACTACCATATGGACTTATAGGAGAGCTAAACATGCATCAAAACTATATTATTTCTACTCAAATCAAGCATGCAAACTCATATAAGATGTCACCTACAGTACCAAAATACTCAAGAAATACTTCACCAAATAAAATTCTACTTGTATCATCGAAGGAGTCACATACCGGAGATCAAACACACCAAATATCAGCACAAATGATGGGCTGAAGAAGGAGATCGAAAATCCAGAGGAAGAACAGAAAGAACACGGGTTCCAGGAAATATTTTCAGTTTGGGAGGTGAGAGAGAAGACTTTGGCCGGGGAGAGAGTTAGTGGGGGCCCAGGGGGGCCCCACACCATGTGCTGGAGACACCAGGGAACTGGCCGCGCCACCCCATGGTGTGCCTGACTGGTGGGTCCCCCTGTGGTCTCCCAGGTGGCTCTCTGCATAATTTTTGACGTAAAAAATTATTAAAATTTTTCTGGAATTCTTCGATAAACTTTATTATTGAGGTATTTCCAGAATTTTAATAATTAATAAAAACCAAGAAAAAAAAAAGAAAAGGTGGAAAACAAAACCAAAACCAAAACTACAGAGGTTCTAAGACACTTCAATGGAAAAATAACCATAGAAAACAAAGGTGGAAGAGGTGAAAAAAAATATGGGTGGTGAAAACATGCATAACCACAATAATCAAGGTGAAAACATGAATACGAATGATGGAAACCATGGTTGTACTAAAGTAGAAATGTGATAAAAGATGTAAAAAAGGTGAAAACATAGTGAAAACATTTCCCACCACACCCGCACACCACCCCTCACTCACCTCGTATCCACCCACGACCACCTCGAGCTCTCTGCGAGCCTAGATCGCCGGAGAACGCCGCGAGCCACCGTGGAATGCCAAGGTGGGTTGTGCACGCCTGAGGCGACCCTCCCCCTCCCTTTCTATCTCAAACCACTCCCCACCCCCCGTGCAGGACACCTGACCCACCCTCGTGCTTCCTCGTTTGCAGGAACGCCGGTGGCATCGTCGGAGCCGCCGCGGGACACCTGCATCGCGCGAGCAACAGACACCACCCCACGTCGTGATTCCAACGCCCCTGCACGGCCCCGAGCACCTGCGACTCCCTTAACCCCTGGCCACCATCCTGCAAGCATCCTAGGTGAGAAATCGCATCGAGAATCACCGCCGGCCACGCTCGGTTCTGTTCGAGAGAGAGAAAGGAGAGAGGAGAGAAGGACGATGGCCGTGCGCCATTGATAGCGATATAATCGACCATGTTTAAACCGGGAAGCGGTACGCGCGTGCAGCGTGCCGTGGAAGCGAGCTGGGCCACAGCGCCTTTGCGGGCCGCGCGCCCGTGTGATTGAACAGCCCGTGAACGATTTTCTTTTCGTTTTTGAAAATGAACTGAATCTCACACTTTACTTTAATCCTATTAAAATTAGGTAAACTCAAAAATAAAATCAACCAAAATTATCAGTGATAGATATAGAAAATCTTGAACGAATGCAACTTACAGAACTGTGTTTGAACCATTTTTGAACAAATGAAAAATGATGAACTATACACTATCCGTTAAGGCAAAAATGCAATAACTTTTGGTTGGAATGTTCAAATTGTGCAAACTAAAATTCTTTGAGTAGCCCTTGACTAGATCTATCAGTAGGTTTTGACCTCACATGAAGGTGAGATACCATTTGGAAATGCCATCCATTTTGGTAAATATCTAGTAGCATATTCTAGGATGTTTAGAAGTTGTTTGAAATCAATTTTTGATGTGAATCCAACTGGATCTGTTAGATTATGTGTACATCTATGGTATCCTAGCTTGGTGTGGGTTTTAGAGCTCTAGATTAATTTTGGTGACAGATCTAAGATTTTGCACATTTCTGTTAGAAATAATATGTGTAGATTTAAGTCTAGAATAATTGCTTGCTAGTGTTACTTTGTTTTCTAGCATGTTTAGATGTTGTGCTTAGTGTTATAATGTTGTTTTCTCACAGATCTAGCATGTTAGAAAGTTTGTACATGTTCAGGAAATGTTTGGAACTAGTATGAGCATAGTGTATTCTCTAGTTTTATTTTTATTGAATCTTCTGATGCAAATGCTTAGCTAGATGTTTATCAAAGTTGTTAGGAGTATTTTTAGGTTAGTACTTGTTTTAACCTCTTTTAGGGTGTGTTTTATTTTCCTTAGAGATGCATGTGTAGCTTTAGTACTTATTTTTCATAGTGTTGTTTTCCACTAGAATCTCTAGTTGTGTTTTACTAGATGAATGTTTTGTTTTCCACAAGTGGGACCAGAGGCTTAGCACCTCTTAAATGACATGGAAAAAAACCTAGTGGAACACCCACTTGTTCCATCTCATTTGTTGAGAAATGATATATCTCAACCTTAGTAGTAGTAGTAATATTAGTGAATATTATTACATTGGGTGTATGCTTGTGTAGTATTGTTTCGTGAACTTGTGTGCTATTTTGTTTGTGCATTGCTGGCTGTATGGTGTAGTTGAGAGTCTTTGTTTTCTTATTTTGGTTCTGATTGGGTGTCCTTATTTTTATTTTTACGACGATAGAACCCGAAGAAGAAGTAGTTGAGGTCGGAGGCTACTACTACCACTCTTGCTGTTATCACGCACAGGACCCTCGACTCCTCCAAGGAAAGCCATCCTTAAAGCTTGATATTATACCACTTATCATTATCTATCATGCATGTCCTACTTCTTAAGTTTTTCAAAAACTTGATTACCAAAAACTATTTTATTGAGTGGCTACTACTATTAATATTATATAGTTATACTATCACTTTGCCATTAGTCAACTTGGTGTTACCAAGCCCTTAGACACCATAAGGTATATAAATACCGCCTAAGATAATAATCTTTAGTCCCTAAGTGGACACTTTTAAAATGTGCTTTTGCAAACAAAAGGAGTTGAAAAGTCCACGGTGAAGAGGCGGGACCTTGTTCACCGGGGGAGCTAAAGAGCTGTTTTCAAATGGTTTACAAAAGACACATAACCTAGTCTTCGCTGGGCAACCAAGAAGTACTGCCACTCTACCCCAACATTGTTACGGGGCCTATCTCGATACTTGATCTTGTTAGTGTGTGTTCTATCCCAAAAAGCTATAGAGAGGACGATACTCTGAACCAAAATGTCGCCAGGAGGGAGTAACATGACATACAAAGTGAGGGATTAAGTTACCCCTGGATGCGACAATTGGGTCCCTTGTTTTTGCGATGTGTGACATGGTGCCAGGGGGAATAAACCTAATTGAAGGGATAGCCATATACTAGCTTGTTCAGAGTGGACAGTTAGGATCATTCTTCTGATGATTGCATATCGCTCTGACGATCCATGGGTGGTTCACGGCAGACGTTTGGATCTAGTGGAATATGTACACCTTTGCAGAGTAAAACTATTCAGAATAGCCGAGCCCTCGGATATGGGCAGTTGAAAGGCCATGTAGCTAGCATTGTGTCAAGTTTTCAAAAAGACTTTTTGAACAAGGACTTGTACCTAAGAGGTACTGATGAAGAAGCTGGAGATGTTTCCAAGAAGTTTTGCAAAGAAAACTTTCTCTTATAAAACAAGTTTTATAAAACCTCTTGTACATGCGATATCTACAAGAGAAAGAAAAATTATACTATTTTTTTTGAAGTATCTTCTTCAACAAAGATACAGAGATATCAAAGCAACCATGTTGTTATCTTACATACGCCATGGGTAGTGAACCCTATTTATAGCCTACCTACCCACCACAGAAGCATACTGCATGTTGTAAGTGTATAAAGGATGTCTGAAAGCGCATGGTTCACCCATATGTGGTTTTGGTAATTAATGACAATCCTTATGGACTAATGTTTGCATTGAGTTATCTTTGTAGATCTTGTCCATAGGAAATAATGGAGTTCATGTGTTCAACTCTATTAGCTTCCTTGATGGCCATTGTTATATTCATGGATTTTTATGAAGAATGGTCATGGTTTGAGTTGAGCTTATTGCTAGTATATCTTGAAGAAAAGGATTAGGTGATCTTTATCATCTTCAAGACATCATATTTAGTAGTGAGAAGCAAAGATACAAGGTTGATCAAGCAAGCGATCAACACACAAAGCTACAAGTTGTACCAAGTGGGATTGTGTATCTCATGGTATGGTAAGCAATTGTCAATATAGCTTTGTGAACTAACCCATGATATGTGTGTGTCGCATCTCTATGTGTGGTTAGGTATCTTTCCATGGGCATGAACCAAAAGGAAGATTTCATATAGCCCATGGTCTATGTCGTCGTCAAGCGGTGTTTGTCATCTAGCTTGACGTGGAAGCTAAAGTGAAGCATCTAGAAGATATCCTATGCTTGATGCTTGCCACCCTTTTTGAGATTGTGGCCTTGTGAAGATTTTCCGAAGGGTCTCTCCCATAATGTTGTATGGGGGAGCTAGTCTCTCCCATAATGGTGTATGGGGGAGCAACTTGCAAGTCTTCATCAAGCGGAGTTTGTGCTAGCAAGCGCAATCAAGAAAGAAGATCCAACTTGAGAGAGTCAAGATCGTCATCATCTAGCTCAAGTGAAATGCTCAAGGCAAAGGTATAATCTTGATAGGTTTTCTATTTTACCGGTCTCGTGTCTTTGGGAGACCGGGTTATAGGTTAGATAGTCGTACTATCAAGAGGGGCTCTCAAGTGAGTAACTTGATCGAATCGTTATGGAGAGCTCAAACCTTTGCATACTTTGCATATCATCTTTCTTGGTTCTTATTTGGCTTGTGTCTCCTTTGGGTTTTAGTGCTTGTCGTGATCTTCACGACAAGCCTTGGTTTCTCAAAAACGGATTTCGTAAGAAAAACTTGTTGCGTTTTCGGTGGTGAAAATATTCCGTTCGTCTTTGAGAATGTTCCCACACCTTCCATGAGTGGTAACTTCTCCATACTTTGAGGTATCAATATTTTCATTTGGATACTCCTTGCTGTTATCTTTCAAATGCAATTGGATTTACCTCGTTCGGAGTTCATTTGCAAAAGTTATGGGGTTTCTAGTTCAGCCTCTCTGTTTCAGAACTCAACCGGATTATTCTAACCGGATTATTCCGGGAAACCAGATATTCCGGTTAGGGTAGTTTTGGTCCATATTCGGGACAGAGATGAGCCGGATTATTTGGAGCCGGATTTTTCATCTCAAACCGGATATTCCGGTTGTGGAGTTTTTGCTCGAAAACGGCTAAGGACCGGAGTCAAAACTTTCAAAAGTGAACCGGATTATTCGGGGCATACCGGATATTCCGGTTTGGGCAGTTTTCGGACCATATTTCTCACATAAGTGAACCGGATTATTTGTACCGGATTATTCACTTCGAACCGGATTTTCCGGTCTGACCGGATATTCTGGTCCAGTTTTGAACCGGATATTCCGGTCTACTCTGCACAAAAACGGCTAGTTTTTGTGGGGACCTATTTAAGGGGGCTTTCTTCCCCATTGGTGCCCAAGTCTTCCAAGCACGTTTTTCTCCCTCTCCCCCACCATTGTTGACCTTGGAAAGCTTGCCCCTCTCTCAATTCCTCCCATGATTCTTGCATATCTTTGAGGGAAAAGAGAGAGGAGATCTAGATCTGCATTTCCACCAATCCATCTTCCTTCTTAGTGAGGGAAACTTAGTAGATCTTGATCTTGGAGTTCTTGGTGTTTCTCCTCCATTGTTCTTCCTCTCTTATTCCCCCATAAGAATTTGTTGCTTTGTTGGAATTTGAGAGTGAAGGATTTGAGCACTTGTGCTCTTGCCATTTGCATCGGTTGCATCTGTTTGCTCTCTCCACGAGGATTCGTGGAAGTTGAAAGTTTGTGAGCTTGTTACTCTTGGGTCTTTGATCCTAGACGACTTGTGGTGTTCTTGGGAGCCTCCAATTGAGTTGTGGATGCGTGCCCCAAGATTGTGGTGACACCGAGAGCCTCCAATTAAGTTGTGGATGCGTGCCTCGGGTTTGAAGGTTGCCAATAGTGGAAGGTGAACTAGGCCTTTGTGGCGAGGTTCATCGGAGAATAGGGTGAGGCATTTGTGGCGTTGAGTAGGCCTTCGTGGTGAGCTCACACCCCTCCAGCGAGACGTACTCCCCTTTGTGGGAGGAACTCGGGAATACATCATCGTCTCCGTGTGCCTCGGTTATTTCTATACCCGAGCTTTTTACTTATGCAATTTACATTGTGATAGCCTTCGAGCTTGAAGTTATATATCTTGCTATCACCTTGTTACTTGTCTTGCTTAGCATAAGTTCTTGGTGCACCTTGTTGACCCTAGAATATTTAGGTTGTATGCTTGTTAATTTAAACACCTAGTTTATTTCCGCATTTAGCAAGCATTAACCGGAAAAGTTTTAATCGCCTATTCACCCCCCCTCTAGGCGATGTCGTTGACCGTACAATTGGTATCAGAGCCTCGTCTCTCTTTATTAGGCTTTACATCCTAGAGAGTACGATGTCGTTTAGAGAAATAGAACATGATCCCGCTTTTATATTCTATGGTAGAAATTATGATGTTTGGAAAATTCGCATTCTTAATTTTCTTGAGGACATGGGTCCAAACTATGTTAAGAGAATTGTAGATATGGATTTTCCTCCTCCAAAGGATTCTCAAGATTTATCTTTAGAGGATGAGGAAAACTCTTATCTCGATACTCTTGTATCTAATGGTCTCTTGTGCATTTTGAGCGATGTAGTTATTGAATCAATCATGCCTTTTCGGAACGCTCATGAGCTATGGACAAAACTTCAAGATATATATGATGTGTCCAATATTATTGAGGATGATTGTTCTCCATCCACTTACGCCCGTGATGAGTTCACATTTTTCTCCACTCCACCAACATGTGATTTGTCACAAGGTAATGATATGGTGAGTGGTGATAGAAATTGCATTGAAGATAGTGAACTTACTATTGAGTATACTTCATCTCTATCTCATTGCAACATTCTATCTTTGGACTTAATCTCTTCTAGCACTCAAAATTCCTTACATGCTAGTATTGATAGTCCTTGCATATCATGTAATAGTTGTTAAACTAAATCACATGATGATATGCTTCCTATATCTTGTTTTTATACAAACAATTCTTCCATTTCCTCTAGTACTTGTGTGACTAACAATGGAGAGGAATCCCAAATTTTGTTGGAACAAGACATGGACCTCAATGGAGCCTCATGCATTCTCTCTTCATCACCTTCCTATCCTCACTTGTGCCTTATGGCTAGGGATTCAAAGGTATCTCCACCTTTGGAACCCACTACATCTTGTGATGATGAGGATGAGGATTTATCTTGTGGAGAGTATGAGGATGAGGCCTCCTTAATGGAGAAGGGTGAGTTGGTTCTTCTTGATCTCCCTAAAGGTAGTAAAGCTATCACTCCTTTTAGTGAAATATTGGATTTTGCTATTTATAGCGCTAAAATCATTGAAAATAAAGGTGAGATTGAAAGAAGTGATGCCGATGAAAAGGGATCCCTCACTACGTCTCTTGAGGAAGAGTATGAGCTCCGAGTTACTCTTGAGGAGAAACTTGAATCTATCGAGGAGCTCTATAATGAACAAATAACCTATCTCACTAAAGCACGTGACCATACCAATGCTAAATATAAAGTGCTTAAAATGAAAAGGTTGAATTTGTTGTTGGCAATGCTAATCTAATTGAGGAAAACTCTAGGTTAAATAATGAGCTTGCCAAGTTATCTTCTTCTATTTCTAATGATGCTTGTGCTACTATCTCCACATCTTGTGAAGCATTTATTTTGAAGGAGAATGTTGAGCTAAGGGCTCAACTTGAGTTAATGACTAGCAAGTGTGGGAAATTGGAAGAAAGTCATGAAAAGCTATCTAGCTCTCATGAGGATCTTCTAGCGTCCCATACCAAGCTAAAATTAGCTCTTTAGGCTATCACTACAAAGGTGACATCTTGTGAGCCTCATGTGGGTACTAGCACAATATCTTCTAGTAATGCTATATTGACTTTTGCTCGTATTAGTAATTCATCCTCCCATAATGTTTCTACATCTTGTGATGAATTGCGTTCCTTGCCTTGTTGCTCTAACAATGAAGCATCTACTTCCTCTAGATCTTGTGTTGTTTCTAACCATGTAGAGGAAAATAAAGAGCTCAAGGCCCAAGTCACTTCTTTGAAGAAAGACTTGGAAAAGTGTCATGAAGGGAGTTCCACACTTGACAAGATGTTGAGAGTGCGAAGACTTCCCAATGACAAGAGTGGACTTGGATTCAACTCCAATATCAAGAACAAGTCCATTATTGACAAGAAGAAGGTCCAATAACAAGAAAAAGATTCGGCCAAGATTATTTGCTTCAAGTGCAAGATTGAAGGGCACCATGTTAGATCTTGCCCTTTGAAGAAGAAGCCTCTTAGTTAGAAGAATATAGGGAAGAGGCCTCTTGTTAAATCTCTTGCTCAACCACGAGTTGAACAACGGCCACCTCCTAAGAAGACTCAATCCAATGCTCCTCTAGTTGAGAAGCCCATTGAGAAGAAAGAAAAGAGTCGATGTTGCTACCTTTGTCGCAAGAAGGGACAGTTTGCTTCTTCATGCACTAATGGTACATTATCCAACCCTATCCTTATTAATGATGTTTATTCCATTCGGAAGGATAATGTGGGCAATGTGTTTGCCAAGTATGTTGGTACTCCAAGTGGTGTCAAGAAAAGAACCATTTGGGTTGCCAAACCTATTGTGACTAACCTCTTAGGACCCAACTTGGTTGGGGACCAACAACCTCAAACTTGATCAATAGGTGGTAGTGGAGGGCATTGGAGACTTGGCTATTTCTTGAAGAATTAAGGGATCTTCATCTTTTATATTTCCTCAAGACAAGTTTTATGGATTATATATATCTCTTACCCAATGTTCCTCCAAGCGGTAACTTGTACTTAAATCTATATACATTGAAAGTTGCTTGCTCCCTTGCATATGTTAGTTTTGTTTCTAGCATGTGTTTGTATATGTTGTGCTTACTACTTACATATCTTTAGTAATCTAGTTATGTTTGTTGGTTTGCACTCCATGTACTTGTGTGCCTTGTGTAGAGCCTTCATTGCCATTCTTGCGTATTTTAGTTGGCTCTTTGGGAGATTAATGGAGTATCCCATTTTGGGGGAGTAATATGCTTTGCACTTTACTATCCTAAAAAATGTGTGTACATGAGGAATACCACTTAGTGTTGATATATCAATATTATCTAGTCTCTATGTGGTATGTCATTCTCATGAGAAATTCAATTTCTAAATGTCCATTAAATTTCTCTACTTAGATTTATTTTTGCCTCTTTTTGACTTCGATGGATTATCACATTATGGGGGAGTAATAAGCTATGTGCATATTACAAGCCTAGAAAATGTGAACATGTGAGGTATTGCCACCTAGAGTTGATATTCTAGTTATCTTGTTCCTAAGTGTCATGTTGCTCAAACAAGTTCCATATTTGCTTAAAATATCTTGTGTCTCTCTTCTTTGGTATCTTGTTTGTAAGAGAGTTTCTTGTTACCTTGCTTTTTCGAGTTTTATTTGAAGCCTTCAAGAATCTCTATCTAAGCATGTTTTCTTATTCCTATCTTTTTCCACATGCTTATGTTTTGTGAATATGATTGTGAACCTATCTACCACCGAGAAATATCTCCATACATCTCTTGTCTTTGACAAGTTATAATAATTTGTGGTAAGTTTATTGATCATATTTACTTTGGCCTTTGCTCTAAAATTTCCTTCTTTCTTGCCAAGGATTTGTTTGGTTCAAACTCCTTTGTGTCTTCCTTGCTCTACTCAAAATTTGTTTTATGCTTTCTTATGTTAGGAAAAGCAATGATCCCATACTTGTGCACCTTCGTTCAAATTCATACTTCTTTGGGTTGCACTATTCTTGGAGAAGCTATCCTACTTTGAGTAGATCACCGTTCTTTAAACTGGTATTGCATATAATAGTTTTTATTTAAACATGACTAGTGTTTGAATAATATATATGGAGAGTAAAGATTCCATTGTGTGCATTTTGTATTCAAATGCAAGATCCTAAATAATGCACTATTATTGGAAGAACTATCCTAGATGCGTTTGAACACTTGTTGTCTTTAAATTTGTGTTTTATCCCAGTGACTTGTCTCTTTGGAAGATGAACATTCTTCGTCTTGGTACTTTGTGTGCTATCATGAAAAGTGTAGAGGGTTTGTTTATTCTTTGATGTTTTTTTTGGTATCTTCTCTATTTGGCTTCCTCTATCATGTGTTGATTTGGGTCTTGATATAATTTGGAGAATTCTCTTTCTTTTCACTCTTGTGAGTGGCTTCTTGGTTTAATTGGTTCTTTGTCCAATTTGTATCTTGTTTTGGTTCTTGAAAGTTTTTTGCATGCATATTTACTATATAGATATTTTTGCATGCTTACTTTCGTTGATCCAATATATAGGGTAAACTCCATCAAATCCTAAATGGCTAAGATGTGCATGAAATTCAAATTCATATTAATATGCACATATTTATTTGGAGTTTGTCCTATGTATTGTAGTTGTTCTAACTACTTTGGACCCAATGAGTTTGGGTACCATTTTGTACTTGAATTTTGTTTTTAGGTACAATGGAGATACATTGGTTGCTTGCTCCATTCATAAGAAGGTGTTCTCACCATGGTATTATAGGAGTCGAGCTACGATGATTATCAAACTCGCATCCTCTTCATCACCAATGTCGTCTCGGTAACAAGTATCTATCTCATGCATACATTTCTAGATTTCAACCTTGTGTAGGTTGCTTCTTGGCATGATTTCCCTTTGTTGCATTTAATTTGGTTCTTGCAAATGTCTTATCAAAAACATCTTTATTGCAACTATGAGTAAGCCGGGATGATTACATACTAAGGGGATATTTATAATCATTTTCATGATTCACCAATCCCAAGTATATTAATATAGCAACTTCTACTTGAAGTCTCTCATATGCAATATTGTAAAATTCTCAAAAACCATTTGAATCTTTTGTGATATGCGTTACCGTTCTCGAAGCATTCCAACTATCACTTTTCCCTTGTGATATTTGTGATGCTTTGATGAGTTTTGGTTGTTCATATATATCCCTTTAAGATAAAACTAAGCTTAGTGCTTTGCTTTCAAGCAAAAATCTTATTGGTATATTTATGAACCTCTCTTGGATATCATGTTCTTCACCTTTGTACCTATTTTGTGTGTGCATGTTTCTTTGTGGATATATATCTTTGTGATTGTTGTCCACTTAGAAATTTATACACACGATAATAGTTACATCTTTAATTGATATTCTTTTTTTTAGTGACCACGTTTTATTGCTTTATATTCCTTGGTGGTTCCTAAAAGGCACAAGCTTTGCTTTTCTTTTGGTATTTCTTTTGCATCTTAATAAGCTTGTGGACCTATGTGTTTTATCATTTGATGGCTTGTGTGTATGGGGAAGACATGATACGCACTATGTGCCTTATATATTGAAAGACTATGTTGATGATTCTATCATCCTATTAGTCTCCTAAAAATGTTTTTCCTTGTCACACGCATCTATTTCGGTTGAGTAATTCTTTATTTGTCACTTCTTGATCTTCTTTGCTCAACTTTTGTTTGTTTGCAAGTTGCTTTGCTTCATTTCCAATCTATTCTCTTGCTCTTGTTTGTGTTCAAAATTATCTAGAAGGGAGTGATGATTCCATGTTGTGCACATTATATAGTAATTCAAATATAACATTGTGCATGTACCTTGGGGAGTTCCCTCTTGATTTTTTAGAACACTTGGTTGATCTTATCAAAATATTGATTTTGGTCAATCGGTTTTTCGGATCCTTTGGTTGGTTGCTTCTTTGTGAAAGTTTCCTTCAATTTGACTTTTCTTGTAAATATTTGGATCCTCAATATAGTCTGATCTACCTCCATCTATTCATAGTTGGAGATATGCACTTGATTTCACTCATATCATGAGGAATCCATACACTATGGGGGAGCTCTTACTATATTGGCCTTCTAATCTTTTTTCCCATTTCGGCAATGGATGCCAATGGGGGAGAAGTTTAGAGGGTTTAAGGGAATTTGGTTTATGCTTTAGTTTCGTTCTTAAGCATTTGCCTTTCCATGCTATTGCATCCTTGCTCTTGTTTAGCATGTTTGCTTTATTCATCATATAAACCCTCGTAAAAAGGGATTGTCATCAATTACCAAAATGGGGGAGATTGAAAGCGCATGGTTCCCCCATATGTGGTTTTGGTAATTAATGACAATCCTTATGGACTAATGTTTGCATTGAGTTATCTTTGTAGATCTTGTCCATAGGAAATAATGGAGTTCATGTGTTCAACTCTATTAGCTTCCTTGATGGCCATTGTTAGATTCATGGATTTTTATGAAGAATGGTCATGGTTTGAGTTGAGCTTATTGCAAGTATATCTTGAAGAAAAGGATTAGGTGATCTTTCATTATCATCTTAAAGACATCAGCTTTAGTAGTGAGAAGCAAAGATACAAGGTTGATCAAGCAAGCGATCAACACACAAAGCTACAAGTTGTACCAAGTGGGATTGTGTATCTCATGGTATGATAAGCAATTGTCAATATAGCTTTGTGAACTAACCCATGATATGTGTGTGTCGCATCTCTATGTGTGGTTATGTATCTTTCCATGGGCATGAACCAAAAGAAAGATTTCATATAGCCCATGGTCTATGTCGTCGTCAAGCGGTGTTTGTCATCTAGCTTGACGTGGAAGCTCAAGTGAAGCATCTAGAAGATATCCTATGCTTGATGGTTGCCACCCTTTTGGAGATTGTGGCCTGGTGAAGATTTGCCGACGGGTCTCTCCCATAATGTTGTATGGGGGAGCTAGTCTCTCCCATAATGGTGTATGGGGGAGCAACTTGCAAGTCTTCATCAAGCGGAGTTGTGTGCTAGCGCAATCAAGAAAGAAGATCCAACTTGAGAGAGTCAAGATCGTCATCATCTAGCTCAAGTGAAATGCTCAAGGCAAAGGTATAATCTTGATAGGTTTTCTATTTTACCGGTCTCGTGTCTTTGGGAGACCGGGTTATAGGTTAGATAGTCGTACTATCAAGAGGGGCTCTCAAGTGAGTAACTTGATCGAATCGTTATGGAGAGCTCAAACCTTTGCATACGTTGTATATCATCTTTCTTGGTTCTTATTTGGCTTTTGTCTCCTTTGGGTTTTAGTGCTTGTCGTGATCTTCATGACAAGCCTTGGTTTCTCGAAAACGGATTTCGTAAGAAAAACTTGTTGCGTTTTCGGTGGTGAAAATATTCTGTTCGTCTTTGAGAATGTTCCCACACCTTCCATGTGTGGTAACTTCTCCATACTTTGAGGTATCAATATTTTCATTTGGATACTCCTTGCTGTTATCTTTCCAATGTTATTGGATTTACCTCGTTCGGAGTTCATTTGCAAAAGTTATGGGGTTTCTAGTTCAGCCTCTATGTTTCAGAACTCAACCGGATTATTCTAACCGGATTATTATGGGAAACCAGATATTCCGGTTAGGGTAGTTTTGGTCCATATTCGGGACAGAGATGAGCCGGATTATTTGGAGCCGGATTTTTCATCTAAACCGGATATTCCGGTTGTGGAGTTTTTGCTCGAAAACGGCTAAGGACCGGAGTCAAAACTTTCAGAAGTGAACCGGATTATTTGAACCGAATTATTCGGGGCATACCGGATATTCCGGTTTGGGCAGTTTTCGGACCATATTTCTCATAGAAGTGAACCGGATTATTTGTACCGGATTATTCACTTCGAACCGGATTTTCCGGTCTGACCGGATATTCCGGTCCAGTTTTGAACCGGATATTCCGGTCTACTCTGCACACAAACGGCTAGTTTTTGTGGGGACCTATTTAAGGGGGCTTTCTTCCCCATTGGTCCACAAGTCTTCCAAGCACGTTTTTCTCCCTCTCCCCCACCATTGTTGACCTTGGAAAGCTTGCCCCTCTCTCAATTCCTCCCATGATTCTTGCATATCTTTGAGGGAAAAGAGAGAGGAGATCTAGATCTACATTTCCACCAATCCATCTTCCTTCTTAGTGAGGGAAACTTAGTAGATCTTGATCTTGGAGTTCTTGGTGTTTCTCCTCCATTGTTCTTCCTCTCTTATTCCCCCATAAGCATTTGTTGCTTTGTTGGAATTTGAGAGTGAAGGATTTGAGCACTTGTGCTCTTGCCATTTGCATCGGTTGCATCGGTTTGGTCTCTCCACGAGGATTCGTGGAAGTTGAAAGTTTGTGAGCTTGTTACTCTTGGGTCTTTGACCCTAGACGACTTGTGGTGTTCTTGGGAGCCTCCAATTGAGTTGTGGATGCGTGCCCCAAGATTGTGGTGACACCGAGAGCCTCCAATTAAGTTGTGGATGCGTGCCTCGGGTTTGAAGGTTGCCAATAGTGGAAGGTGAACTAGGCCGTTGTGGCGGGGTTCATCGGAGAATAGGGTCAGGCCTTTGTGGCGTTGAGTAGGCCTTCGTGGTGAGCTCACACCCCACCAACAAGACGTACTCCCCTTTGTGGGAGGAACTCGGGAATACATCGTCGTCTCCGTGTGCCTCGGTCATTTCTATACCCGAGGTTTTTACTTATGCAATTTACATTGTGATAGCCTTCGAGCTTGAAGTTATATATCTTGCTATTACCTTGTTACTTGTCTTGCTTAGCATAAGTTGTTGGTGCACCTTGTAGACCCTAGAATATTTGGGTTGTATGCTTGTTAATTTAAACACCTAGTTTATTTCCGCATTTAGCAAGCATTAACTGGAAAAGTTTTAATCGCCTATTCACCCCCCCTCTAGGCGACGTCGTTGACCGTACAATGTCTTGCAGAGTACATTCAAATGTACTCACATTGGTTTCGCCCCTGGTTATTTACTTGGCCAGACTTTGAGGAGACGCCACAGGAGGAGGAATACGAGGAAGAGTACTATTCTGACAATTATGCGAACTAGCCCCGGCTCCTGGTCAGTAGCCTGTCGGTGAAGGCGTGACATGGGCTACCTACGTTTGTTTCTTTTCCGCTGTGTGTGTGATGTGATACATTTTCCTGTCCTGCATGGCAGTTAATAAAGACTTGGTCATGTGACCATTGGTTTGTAATACTAATTTATTCGTGTAATGGATAATGTATCTGTGTACCACTTTGTATGTTGTTCACGACTGAATTCCTGGGATCGTGAATGTATGCATATGAGGGGTTCTGGACCATCCGGTTTGAGGCCTCTACAAATTTGGTATCAGAGTTATCCTGACCCTAGAAGCCCTTAGTTAGCATGGACGTTAACTAGTACTCGAAATATATATATATATTCTTACCTAATAATTCGTTGGTTGCTTGGTCGGTCGGTCCGTCACGCTGCCCATGCTTTCACCGAGTCGAGAAGGAACATGATTTCTGGTTTGAACGAGTCCTGGTTTGAGCTGATTTACGATTCCTGATCTACGTCTACTAATAAATGCGCAGGAAGCACAGACCGTCACGATCAAATTCCACGTGAACGTCTCTTAAGCACGGCTCGAGAGCATAGTCGGTCACACATCCTTCATAGGCCACGCCAGTTCTGGATACTTCTCCGCTGCCGCCTAATCGCCGATCGAGGAACATGATAAGAGAGATCCATGTCAGCGTCATTGTCGACGAGATAGCGATCAGTGCTGCCTCCATGGTCGCTCGGCTCAGCCCTGACATACACAACGCTCTCCACGTCTATGGTCACCGTTTCTATTACTCGAAGAACATGGGAGCTCAATGACCCTAGGTGGACGACTGCATCCTAGCCGCTTTTAATTTTGCATGGTTCAGGCTCCACGGCTGACCACGAGAATCGTCATCCGTTGTTTCCAACTCCGCTTTTAATTTTGCATGGTTATCTTGCTCGATCCACAATGGAATACGCTGTCATCTCTTTGTCAGATCGAACTCCAGCGGCGGGCGCGCATCCGATCCTTTACTATTAATTTTTCCTTTGGGCCAGACTCTGCAGCTCTGCCTGATCTGTTTTTTCAGGGGCGATGGATAGATCAGCTTCGGCTGCTTTGGATCGAATCGTGCCGGGCTTACGGAATTGACGTCTTACTCTGGTTCGAGGATTGAGGCAATGGCTACATCGATGGAATTCTGTGTTTCAGAATAAATTGCAAATAGGAGTTCGGCTACTTCCATAGACAGAGGCGTGCATGCCTCCAAGAAAACATCTCTCTGTCGATGGACCTCCAGCAGGACACTCCTCCAACTCCATCGGTTTACATGGTACGCGTCAAAGATCAATGTCCATGGGGGGGACCTAGAACGAGCGAGGATGCTAAGGAGCACACCCTATGGGCAGAGAAGGATTTGGATGACATTCATACTGACTATGGTGACTCGTGACTTGCCTTAGATAGCCGTTTGTTTCTTCTTGATGTCCAAATACTAGCTTCTCCTTTGATAGGCTCTGGTCCCAGGTTGTATTTTTTTTTTAGGTGAGTTCTCGATGTTGCAGCTCTCATCTTCTGAATCGCCAAGATAGCACTAATAATTATAAAAGATTACAAGGTTTGTCTCTGCTGGAAGCAGGTTACAAACACATGTCGTTCTGTGCTTTTCCACTTTCTTGCACATTATTTTCTGGAATTAGTTTGAGCAGTTGGCAGTTGCGGTTTCCTTTGCAAGAGTTGTGATTGTCCCGAGATTTAATCATCTATTGTTAAACCGTTGTACTGCAAGTAGAGGAAGGATGGATGAGAAAAAAAATCAGAATCATCAAATGGACCAAATAATCTAGAGCATGGCCACATGTATAATTTCTCTTGAATTATTAATTGTCTATCCATGTAGACAATGCGCAGGTGGTAACACAATTTACTTCCCTCTACTGCAAATTCCTCAAAAACATGGCCTGCTCAAAAGGTATGTTGCTTTCATACTTAATTGACTACATGTATAATATCTCTTGATTATTAGATCCAAGTTTGGTTAGGCTGTGACTGAAACAATAATTGCATCATATACCTATAAATAAAATTCATGATGTTGGTTGTTATGTATCTCTGCCTTCAGTATATTGTAAGTGCAGTTTCCAATCTTGCTTCCGCTTCCGGTATCCTTTTTGTATATATGCTTCAGATACCATTACGTACTTTCTATCTCGTAGGTCATGCAATAAAAATCTCTATCTAGAATACTTTAAGCACACTATTCTTTTCTTGGAGGTCATACATAAGTGCCATGTCATGGCATCAAAATATTTGTACTATTTTGTGATGCAAATATATATTTGCGGGTGCTACTGTGCCTCACGTGAAGTTTATCAAGTGATATTTCTGGGAGCAAATTGTCAGGATTTGATTTACTAGATTTTATAAAATTTCTTCTCTATACTTTGTATTTTCTTGAGATTAAATAAGAAGATAAATTTATTAGCTGAATGGAATTAGATTATTATAATTAATTGCTTTGAGTCAGTAAAAAAACAAGTTGGTAGACGAGTTAACTCCCCCACCCTGAGGCCGCAAATTTATCTACATTCCTCTCCTCCACCACTCCTTGACCTCGAGGGAGGCAAAGGTCTCAACAGAGCGTGGTGAGGCGGCGATGCTAGCCCAAGACTCTGTTGGCACTGGCGCACGTGTGAGTGTCTGGTGGCTCTGCTGAAGCGACGGGCAGATCAGTGGCGACGTACCATGATTTTTTTTTTGAAAATGCTCGATACTGGGTTTTTTTTCGATATATGAGTTTTATATTACTTAAAGAGTTTTAATCATTACGCTTGGCCTCTCCATCGGTAGGATGCACATGGGCGACACACATCTTATGTATAAAATTAAAATAAAAGGCATAATTGCATTTCAGGATGAGAAATTGTAAAGCACCAATGATGGTGGAGGGCCGATCCACAAAATATACTATCACCCATGTTGGGATAAAAACTCTCTGGCGTATCCTCCAGCCGTACACACCTCCGTAAATAGGTCTCAATGCTCCACACTTGCAACGGAGACCACAAACCGAGCGTAGGTGTAGTACTCTTACCTCCATGACAGAGGAATTTTTATCATTAAAAACAACACGCTACAGCTATGTCACGAAGAACTTACTTTGTGTGGCTCTGCGATGTGGATTTTCTTCCCGTTGCAACGCACGGGCATGTTCACTAATATATATAATATAGTTAAGTGACTAAGTTTCAAAATATTCTTATACCAATCTTCCATATTTTCCCAAACTCTACTTACATTAAGTTATATCATGCTCGACTCTAAAATTTTGCACACTTGGGTCTAACTTAAGCTTACCTAATTTTTTGTGTAGATGGACGTGGTTTTCACTGAGGCTTGCTAGTTGGGACTGGCCAGAGACGTTCCCTTTTGCTTCGAGCAGAGGCTTGTAGCTGTGACCGAGCTCTTAGATCGTCCGGTCCCCGATCTGCTGGGAGGGATGATCTTCGGATCTCCCATCGAGGGTGAGTGGTTTGTGGAGTGCACCATACGCCCTCCTCTTACCACTCCTTCCGCGGAGACCTTCGTCTTCGCCACCTTCGAGCGCTCCTGGCAGGAGGGCGCTGTGACAGTGATCCAGGAGGCCATTGCCCGCCTGGCACACTTGAGGGACTACCAGTACTTGGGGTCTAGCTTCGAGTTCCTCGGGAGGAGGGACGAGACCGGCACACCTGTTGCAGTGTCTCAGGACTTCGAGAGTATTGCTTCTCACTCGTAGGACATGGAGGTCCTATTGTACCGCACTCAATGTCGTCTTGACGACATGAGCATCCTGCAGCACACCACTGTTGCAGAGTGCCGTCTCCTCTGTACCCATCTGGGTAAGACGATGCTCGACCTCGAGACATCGACTTCATGGATCCGAGCCTTGGAGAGTCAGCTACGGACCACTCGTCTAGCCCGTACCTGTCTAACCACCAAGGTGGGATCACTTCAGGAGGCAAATGCGATTCTGCGTGAGCCCCTGAAGACTGCTAGAGAGGACCTAGCCACTCGGGACACCACACTCGAGGAGCTAGAGGAGGAGAACTCTGAGCTGCGTAGGGAGAACTAGGATCTCCTCATCGACGATGACATCCCGTCTGATACTGATGGGATGGATATGAGCGAGCAGAGAAGGCAGGATGACGATGACTCAGTTGAGGAGGAGGACCCCAAGGAGCTCCTTTTCGACGGAGAAAGCGCTTAGGACTAATCGTAGTGCCTCTTAGCTTGTGGAGTTGTGGCAGTGATATGAACTCCGACCCTATAAGGCGAATCCCCCGATGTAGCTCTGAGGAGCGTAGTTGTGGTTGATGTGTGTTGATGTGTTGTGCTATGTATGACTCTATGCTATGAGTGTGATGTTTGTTTGTATGATAGTTATGTTTGAAAATTTGTCTCAACCCTTAAAAATCGTTAACCTAAATAAATAACTTGTCTTTTCCGTTTGGTTCTTCGACACTCTTTTTGGATGTTCGAGTGTTTGGTTTCTCTAAAAACAAGGAAGTCTTGCTGCATACTCTTACACATGTTTCAATAAACGGCATGCAGACGCGTCGGGAACCACCACCACCACCCCCGCCGTCAGTGAAGGCATTGCTAGCACTCATGATGGAGGATCGCCAGGCCACTAGAGCCGAGAGTGCTGCCACAATTGCTGCCCTGCAGCAGTTGGCCGCTGCCAGCGCCAACAACAATAATAACGACGATGGAAACGGTAATGATGGACGCTCCAAGCTGAACGTGTTTCAGCAGACAAACCCTCCAGTCTTCTCCAAGATCGTGGAACCAGTTGATGCTGACGATTGGCTTCGCACCAACGCCAACAATCTGCAAGTGGCATCAGTGGATGAGAATGACAAGGTGCTATTCGCCACCCATTTTATTGCTGGACCAGCAACGACATGGTGGGAGACTAACCGTGAAATTGTGGCCGCTGATCATGTTTTCAGTTGGGCCGACTTCACTGCCCGGTTCCGCAAGTATCACATCCCTCAGGGTGTGATGAACATCATGAAGTATAAGTTTCTGAAACTGCGGCAGGAAGGTTTTCTGTGTCAAAGTACTGGGAAGAGTTCACTCTATTGTCCCGGTATGCGCCTGATGAAGTCAACGCTGAAGCTAAGAAGAAGGAGAGATTCCTGAATGGGCTGCACGATGAGCTGCAGTGCACCCTAGTGGTCATACCATTCCAGGATTTGGAGTCACTCGCGGATGCCGCGATGATGATGGAGCACAAGAGACAAAATGTCTTTGACAACATGAAGAGGAAGATGCAGTTCCAAGGAGGACCAAGTGCACCCAGAAACCGCCCCACATCCTATTCAAGGCCACCACCACCACACAGGGCGCCTGCTTACGCGCCAAATCCTAACAACAACAACCACAACCACCACCATGGCCACAACAACCACAATAACCACAACAACCACCACAACAACAACAACCGTGCATCCTATGCACCCAAGCCTGGAGGCAGTGGGAATGGAAAAGGGAATGGACACAAGCCCAACCATACTGTCAAGCCAAACCAGAACTCAAAGCCTGTTGGAGGATGTTTCGTTTGTGGGAAGGAGGGACATTTTGCTCGGGAGTGCCCAAGCAAGAACAGTCCACCCGCTCAGAACAATGCAACCAAGATGGAACATGAACCAACACCCAAGAAGCAGACCATGACCAAGGGGTATCTAAATCATGTCACTGCTGAGGAGGTTCAGGACACGCCATAGATAGTGATGGGTACGTTTCCTGTCAACTTTGTACCTGCTGAAGTATTGTTTGATTCGGGTGCATCGCATTCCTTTGTGACTATGCCATTTGCTAAGAAGAGTGGTATGATGTCTACACGTATGCGTGACCCTATGTTAGTACAAATACCTGGAACCAAAACCCAAGCCCACTTCATTTGCAATGAAGTACCCCTAGACATACAAGGGAAAACTTTTCATGCCAACCTGATAGTACTGGGATCCCAAGGGATACAAGTAGTAATGGGTATGAATTGGATGGCCAAGTACAAAGGTGTTATTGATTGCACCAGGAAGTCCATATCATTGACTGCCAATGATGGAGAAAGAGTTGCCTTCGCCGCAACAAAGTCAAAGTCAGAGACTCACTGCCACACTTGTATAGCCACACCTGCACTTGAGGAAGTTCCGGTAGTATGTGAACACCCGGATGTGTTTCCTGAGGAGTTACCCAGTATGCTGCCTGATCGGGATATCGAGTTTGTTATTGAGTTGATACCCGGCACTGGACCCATAGCACAGAAGCCTTACCGGATGAACCCAAAGGAGCTAAATGAGTTGAAGAAGCAGCTGGATGACATGTTAAGGAAAAGTTTGATTCGCCCTAGTGCATCACCATGGGGATCACCTCTCATTTTTGTGGACAAGCGGGATGGTTCCTCACGTCTATGTGTGGATTACCGTAAGTTGAATGATGTTACAATCAAGAACAAATACCCGCTGCCCAAAATGGGGCAAGAATTTTCTCAAAGATCGATCTCCGTACTGGTTATCATCAGTTGAAGTTTCGTGAGACCGATATTCCAAAGACCGCTTTCACCACACGTTACGGGTTGTATGAGTACACTGTGATGTCTTTTGGTCTAACAAATGCCCCCCGCCTACTTCATGAATCTTATGAATAAGGTTTTCATGGAATGCCTGGACAAGTTTGTCGTGGTTTTCATTGATGACATTCTTATTTACTCCAAGAATGAGGAAGAACACGAAGAACATCCGAGAACTATTCTCGGAACACTTCGACAACATCAACTGTATGCTAATTTCAGCAAGTGTCAATTCTGGTTGAAGGAAGTTAGGTTTCTTGGACACGTAGTATCTGGAGGTGGAATCTCTGTTGACCCTGCTCTGGTTCAGTCTATCGCTAATCGGGTTGCCCCCGACTAATCATACTAAAGTCCGATATTTTCTGGGATTAGGCGGATATTACCGCAAGTTTGTTCAAGGATTCTGTAGTATATCCAGACCACTCACTCAATTTCCCAAGAAGGACAGCAAGTTCGTATGGATGGACAAATGTGCTGAGAGTTTTCAAGAGCTGAAGAATCGAATGGTGACGGCCCCAGTACTCATCATGCCGGATGTCACCAAGAGTTTCGATGTGTATTGTGATGCTTCTAAGCTTGGTCTTGGAAGTGTTCTCATGGAAGAACGAAAAGTCATCTCATTTATCTCACGCCAGTTGAGACCACATGAGTTGAATTATCCTACTCATGACTTAGAGCTTGTTGCAGTTGTGCATGCTCTCAAAGCATGGCGACATTTCCTTGTTGGGAATAGGTGTGAAATCTATACTGATCATAAGAGTTTGAAGTATATCTTCACACAACGTGAACTCAATATGAGGCAACGCCGTTGGATAGAGCTCATCAAGGACTATGATCTTAGTATCCACTATCACCCTGGAAAGGCGAATGTTGTTGCAGACGCTCTTAGTCGAGAGCCGGCCTCTCTAAATGCTATGATTCAGATCAGACAACCGGAGTTGTGGAAAGAACTTGACCAACTTGGTATCGAGGTGGTCAGCTATGGCATGTTGGAAGCCATGGAAGTTAAACCAACTCTAGTTGATCAAATCAAAGAAGCTCAGAAGGGCTAGAAAAGTATTGAGGGAATTAAGACCCGCATGGAGAAAGAAGAAGTTGCCATTTTTACCATTGATTCTGATGGAGTCTTATGGTATGAAGGACGCATTTGTGTTCCGACTGAATCTGAGATGAAGTAATCCATAATGACTAAGGCTCATGATACTTTATACTCTATTCACCCTGGAGGAACTAAAATGTATCAAGATTTGAAGGAGAAGTTTTGGTGGCACGGAATGAAGCGAGATATTGCCTCGTTTATAGCCAAGTGCCATATTTGTCAGCAAGTGAAGGATGGACATCAGCGCCCCGCTGGTTTGTTACAGCCATTTTAAGTACCTGTTTGGAAATGGGATGAAGTTGGGATGGACTTCATTACTGGACTACCACGGTCCAGTCGAGGAAATGATTCGATATGGGTAGTAGTTGACAGGCTCACAAAAGATGCACACTTTATACCTGTCAAGACCACATATCATGGAGACTAGCTTGCTGATCTCTATATTTCTCGGATAGTCAGCCTACATAGTGTTCCCAGCAGGATTGTGTCAGATCAAGGATCACAGTTCACATCTCGATTCTAGAAGAAGTTACACGAAGCTTTGGGAACCAAGCTAGCCTTTAGCACAACCTACCATCCGCAGACTGATGGACAGAAAGAGCGTGTGAACCAGATTTTGGAAGACATGCTTCATGTCTGTGTTTTGTCCTACGGAGTTAAGTGGGAAGACTGTCTGCCGTTTCCAGAATTTTCCTACAACCAAAGCTATCAGTCAAGCCTGCAGATGGCACCTTTTGAAGCCTTGTATGGACGGAAGCGCCGCACACCTCTGAACTGGACTGAAACAGGAGACAGTCAAATCTTTGGAGTTTATACTCTCAAAGCTGCAGAGGAACAAGTGCATTTAATCCGTGACCGTATTAAAGCCGCACAATCACGCGAGAAGAGTTATGCGGACACCACGCGCAGCGATGTCTCTTTCACTATAGGAGATTTCGCGTATCTGCGTGTTACGCCACTCAAAGGGATGCAACGTTTCCATGTCAAAGGAAAGCTTGCACCCTGGTATATTGGCCCGTTTAAGATCCTATCCCGTCATGGAGAGGTATCTTATCAGCTGGAGCTACCTGAAGAGCTATCAGCCTTTCACGATGTTTTTCACGTGTCATTGCTCCGGAAGTGTCTTCACGTACCGGAGAAGAATCTCACTTACCAAGACATTGACTTCAAGACCATTGACATCAATTATGATTTGACCTACTGTGATCGACCCCTGCGTGTACTTGAGGAAAATGTTCGTGCTACCAGGAGAAATGCTTTCAAGTTCCTTAAGATTTAGTGGATGAATCATTCAGAGGAGGAACCAACCTAGGAGCGTGAAGATTATATCAGGAAGGAGTTCCCTGGTTTCCTCAAATACTAGACCCGCGAATCTCGGGGCGAGATTCTTTTAAGGGGGGATATTTGTCACACCCCAGATTTGGGATACTTGTAACACATGAGGGAAACCATTTTTTGTGAGCCAACAAAAACTTTTAATGCCCTTGTGTAATCCAACATTATGTAATGAACCATGCTTATCTATGCGTTGCAAGCAATCTTTGATTCAAAAATCATTCACTTTGTTTCCTTATATTTTCCTTTATTTCTGTGATGTTTTCCACCTGGTGTTTCCAAAGTTGTTCATCAAAATTCTTGTGGAAATGTTGTTTTCAACTTATAAATGATATTTGAATTGTTTAGAATCAAGAATTTTTTTGGCAAAAGATTACACCAATGTTTTCCTTAAGGTTTTCTATAGAAACTCTTTTCTGAAAAATAAGCCAATTAGGTGTTTTTCACTCATGTTATCTATATGATAGAGAATCACATTTTGTGTTTTCTTGACATGGATGTGATCTCTAATACATGGAACACAAAATGGTGAACTTGGTTTGAAAATTTGATTTACAGAAACAATCATTTGCTTGATGTTTTTGTGTTAAGAAAATAAGACAGAATTAGTGTTTTCTGGAAAACTCAGAAAAACATAAACTAGCTGTTTTTCCATCTTGTTTTCATTGATCATTTGAAATTCAAATTGGTTTTCTTTTGCTGTTTCTGAAAGTATAAATGTTGCTTCACACAACCACACTTGGAAAAAAAAAATTGAAGTTGTTTCGATCCACAAAAACAAGTGCAACTTATGACTAATCCACTCTGCTCCCCCAACACTTAGAAAATTTCTAAGTTTTTAACTGAAACTAAAATTTCTGAAAAAACAGTAGATGGCATGATTTTCGAATGATAATAACTTTCGTTTGGATGATCCAATTGTTGAACCGCTTGGACCATCTAGTAGCCCAGTCAGCACACTGCAATCCCATGCCTTAGCTACCAAGACTTGTTGACCAGAGAGGAGGTGAGCTTGTGGGTTTCAGAGGTGATAAAGGGACGGGGCGGCATGGGCATTCTGACAGAGTGTGCACTGTCGCCGTTGTATCCTTTGACTACCCCTAGCTAGCACCCCTAGACGCACCCAAAGGACAAGGGCCATGGCATGGGCACACCAGGGCGCGCACGAGCGCGTCTCACTGCCACCCGAGGCCACCCGAGCGTGCACACGGCCACACACACGCCTATATATCCACAGGAGGACCACGGCCTCGCCACCACACCCGCACACCACCCCTCACTCACCTCGTATCCACCCACGACCACCCCGAGCTCTCTGCGATCCTAGATTGCCGGAGAACGCCGCAAGCCACCGCGGACTGCCAAGGTGGGTTGCGCACGCCTGAGGCGACCCCACCCCTCCCTTTCGCTCTCAAACCACTCCCCACCCTCCGTGGAGCATGCCTGACCCACCCTCGTGCTTCCTCGTTTGCAGGAACGCCGGTGGAATCGTCGGAGCCACTGCGGGACACCTGCATCGCGCCAGCAACAGATACCACCCCGCGTTGTGATTCCAACGCCCCTGCACGGCCCCGAGCACCTGCGACTCCCTCAACCCCTCGCCACCAGCCTGCAAGCACCCTAGGTGAGCAATGGCATCGAGAATCGCCTCCGGCCGCGCTCGGTTCTGTTCGAGAAAGAGAAAGGAGAGAGGAGAGGAGGACGATGGTCGTGCACCGTTGATCGCGAGATCAACGGCCACGTTTAAACCGCGAAGATCCTGTTAAAATTAGTTAAATTCAAAAATAAAATCAACCAAAATTACCAGTGATAGATATACAAAATCTTGAACGAATGCAACTTACAGAACTGTGTTTGAACCATTTTTGAACAAATGAAAAATGATGAACTACACACTATGTGTTAAGGCAAGAATGCAATAACTTTTTGTTGGAATGTTCAAGTTGTGCAAAATAAAATTCTTTGAGTTTCTCTTGACTAGATATATCAGTAGGGCTTGACCTCACATCAAGGTGACCTACCATTTGGAAATGCCATCCATTTTGGTAAATGTCTGGTATCTTATTCTAGGATTTTTAGAAGTTGTTTGAAATCACTTTTTGATGTGAATCCAACTGGATATGTTATATTATGTGTAGATCTATGGTACCCTAGCTTGGTGTGGTTTTTAGAGCTCTATATTAATTTTGGTGACAGATCTAAAATTTTGCAGTTTTCTGTCAGAAATAATATGTGTAGATTTAAGTCTAGAATAATTGCTTGCTAGTGTTACTTTGTTTTCTAGCATGTTTAGATTTTGTGCTTAGTGTTATAATGTTGTTTTCTCATAGATCTAGCATGTTAGAAAGTCTGTGCATGTTTAGGAAATGTTTGGAACTAGTATGAGCATAGTGTATTCTCTAGTTTTATTTTTATTGAATCTTGTGATGCTAATGCTTAGCTAGATGTTTATCCAAGTTGTTAGGAGTATTTGTTTTCACCTCTGTTAGGGTGTGTTTTATTTTCCTTAGAGATGCAGGTGTAGCTTTAGTACTTATTTTTCATAGTGTTGTTTTCCACTAGAATCTCTAGTTGTGTTTTTAATAGATGAATGTTTTGTTTTCCAGAAGTGGGACCAGAATCTTAGCACCTCTTAAATGACACGGAAATAAACCTAGTGGAACACCCACTGGTTCCATCTCATTTGTTGAGAAATGATATATCTCAACCTTAGTAGTAGTAGTAATATTAGTGAATATTATTACTTTGGGTGTATGCTTGCGTAGTATTGTTTCGTGAACTTGTGTGCTATTTTGGTTGTGCATTTCTAGCTGTATGGTGTAGGTGAGAGTCTTTGTTTTCTTAGTTTGGTTCTGATTGGGTGTCCTTATTTTTATTTTTACGAAGATAGAACCCGAAGAAGAAGTAGTTGTGGCTGGGGGCTACTATTACCACTCTTGTTGTTATCACGAACAGGACCCTCGACTCCTACAAGGCAAGCCATCCTTAATGCTTGCTATTATACCACTTATCATTATCTATCATGCATGTCCTACTTCTGCAGTTTTTCAAAAACTTGATTACAAAAAACTATTTTATTGAGTGGCTACTACTATTAATATTATATACTTATACTATCACTTTGGCATTAGTCAACTTGGTGTCACCAATCCCTTAGCCACCATAAGGTATATAAATACCGCCTAAGATAATAATATTGAGTCCCTTTTAAAATGTTCTTTTGCAAACAAAAGGTGTTGAAAAGTCCACGGTGAAGAGGCAGGACCTTGTTCACCGGGGGAGCTAAAGTGTTTTTTTAATGGTTTACAAAAGACACATAACCTAGTCTTCGCTGGACAACAAAGAAGTACTGCCACTCTACCCCAACATGGGTACGGGGCCTATCTCGATACTTGATCTTGTTAGTGTGTGTTCTATCCCAAAAAGCTATAGAGAGGATGATACTCTGAACCGAAGTGTCGCCGGGAGGGAGTAACGGGACATACAAAGTGAGGGATTAAGTGACCCCCCGGATGCGACAATTGGGTCCCCTGTTTTGGCGATGTGTGACATGGTGCCAGGGGAATAAACCTAATTGGACGGATAGCCATACACTAGCTTGTTCAGAGTGGCGAGGTAGGATCATTCTTCTGATGCTTGCATATCGCTGTGATGATCCATGGGTGATTCATGGAAGACGTTTTGATCTAGTGGAATGTGTAGACCTTTGTAGAGTAAAACTATTCAGAATAGCCGAGCCCTCGGATATGGGCAGTTGAAAGCCCATGTAGCTAGCATTGTATCAAGTTTTCAAAAAGATTTTTTGAACAAGGACTTATACCTAAGAGGTACCGATGAAGAAGATGGACATGTTTCCAAGAAGTTTTGCAAAGAAAACATTCTTTTATAAAACAAGTTTTATAAAGCCTCTTGTACATGCGATATCTACAAGAGAAAGAAAAAATATACTATTTTCTTTTGATGTATCTTCTTCAACAAAGATATAGAGATATCAAAGCAACCATGTTGTTATCTTACATACGCCATGGGTAGTGAACCCTATTTATAGCCTACCTACCCACCATAGAAGCATACTGCATGTTGTAAGTGTATAAAGGATGTCTTGCAGAGTACATTCAAATGTACTCACATTGGTTTCGCCCCTGGCTATTTACTTGGCTAGACTTTGAGGAGACGCCACCGGAGGAGGAATACGAGGAAGAGTACTATTCCGATGATTATGCGAACTAGGCCCGGCTCCCGATCAGCAGCCTGTCGGTGAAGGCGTGACACGGGCTACCTACGTGTGTTTCTTTTCTGTTGTGTGTGTGATGTGAGACATTTGCCTGCCTTGCGTGGCAGTTAATAAAGACCTTGTCATGTGACCATTGGTTTGTAAGACTATTTTATTCGTGTAATGGATAATGTATATGTGTACCACTTCGTATGTTGTTCACGACTGAATTACTGGGATCGTGAATGTATGCATATGAGGGGTTCTGGACCATACGGTTTGGGGCCTCTACAGTCTTGTTACCAGAACAATTTTCATATGAAGCAAAACTTTGCTAATCCCTAAATAATTATATTACCTCAACCTTGATAGACATAGTCCCAATCATGATATTTTTATATTCTTTTGGTGGTACTAGAATGGGACAATAAAATTCTCCAATCTTGATGGTCTCAATATTTTCAATTGAATTTAAACCATATCTTCTATCAATCTTCTTGGTAAAATAAACATTATGATCTTTATCATTAAAATTAATAGTTACTTTTCATTGATTGCAATCAATAACAGCCCCTGCAGTGTTAAGAAAAGGTCTCCCAAGAGTAATAGACATAGTATCATCTTCAGGCATTTCCAACACAACAAAGTCAGTTAATATCAAACAATTAGTAGAAACTTGCACATGAACATTTCTCACATATACCAACAGGAATACTAGTAGATTAACAGCCATTTGCAAAGATATATCGGTGTGTATCAATTTTTGAAGAGAGAGTCTCTTATATAGAGAGAAAGGCATAACACTAACTCAAGCTCCCAAGTCACATAAAGAAGTTCTAACATAATTATTTTTAATAGAACAAGGGATAGTAGGAATACCAGGATCTCCAAGCCTCTTTGGAACCTTGCCATTGAAAGAATAATTAACAAGCATAGTGGAAATTAACTCATTAGAAATCTTCCTTTTGCTAGAGACAATATTTTTCATATATTTAGAATAAGGAGGCAGTTTAATAGCATCAGTCAAAGGGATTTGCAAAAACAGAGGTTTCATCCATTCACAAAACATTTTATAATGTTCTTCTTCCTTCTATTTGTGTTTCTTATTAGGAAAAGGCATTGCTTTTTGTACCCAAGGATCTCATTCATTACCATGTTTATTAGCAATGAAATCCTCCTTAGTATGATTTGCAGTTTTAGTTTTCTTTTCAGGTTCAGCTACATTTTCTTCTTTCTCAGAAGCATCACTTTTATCATTCCACTTTTTCAGTATCATAAATAGATATACTATCAGGATATTTAGCAGGTCCAGGCGATTCTACAACATTTTTATGTCTCTTCTTCTTTTTATTACAAGGAGAACTATTGTTTATAGGTTGCTGAGAATCTCGTTCAACTCTTTTAGGATGTCCTTCAGGATACAAGGGGTCCTGAGTAGAAACACCACTCCTAGTAATTATTTCACAAACATGTTTATCTCTAGAAGTATTAGCTAGCATGTCTTTTTGCACTTTAGTAAGTTGATCAATTTGAGTTTGAACCACTTGAAAATGTGTAACAAGAATTTTAACATCATTAGAGGTTCTCTCAATAATACCATGCAAATTATTAATAGCTCTCGAGCTTTCCATAAGATGGTTTTGTACTCTCCTATTAAAGTTGTCTTGTTTAACAACATAATTATGAAATTCATCTAAGCATTTATCAGGTACTTTAAAACAAGGAATATCTCTATTATCAAAGTATTGGAGAGGGTGTACCCCAACAGTTGATGGGTGGGGAATAGGCTTACATAATTCTTCTATAGGATGTAAATTCTTTACATCTTCATATTTAATACCCCTCTCTTTAAGGGATTTCTTGGCTTCCTTCATCACTTCATCATTTAATTCAATCATCACTCTCTTCTTGGGTGTTGGTATTGGTGTTGGCTCTGCTGTAAGTGTAGGCTCAGGTATATTCCAATCATCATTATTTTTGGATATTTTAGCCATTAATTCCTCAGCTTCATCTAGAGTTCTTTTCTCGAAAACACAACCAACACAACTATCCAGGTATGTCCTAGATTCAACAGTTAGTCCATTATAAAATATATCTAGGAGCTCATTTTTAGGTAATGGATATCCAGGGCTATCTCTGATCAGAGAACAAAACCTTGTCCAAGATTCAGGCAAATTTTCTCCTTCAATTTTCTCAAAGTTAAAAATGTCCTGCACCGCAGCATGTTGGGCACTAGCAGGAACATATTTTTGAAAGAAAGCATTAACCAAATCCATAGGATCAGTAATACACCCAGGTGACAGATTGTTAAACCAAGTTTTAGCTTCATCTTTCAATGAGGCTCCTAGGAGGACAAGGCCCTCATGCTCATCCGCTTTAGTGAGGCCATCGTATAATAAAGACCTAATTGCAACTAGTATTGATGATGCGGGAGGTGATGGTATCACTAATCCCTCTAGCTTTCCTTGTATTACATTTCTAAGAAGTACAGGTCTATCAGATGACTTTCTTATGCTTATTGATAGAGTTGGTCTAACCAACTATATGGAGGATAAAAGCCTTCAGTATGCCACTCTCACAAAAACTTTTATTGAGACTTTTATATTTAGAACACACATTTTGGTCCATCTGTTGCCTTCAAGTTATATAGTAGTTATTTTTCTTTTCCCTTGGAGACTTTTTGTGCCATTGTAGGTATCAACGCTACCGGGACAACATGCAGCATTCAGGATAACCCCGCGGATCTTGTGGCGCTTTACCAAGAAGTCACCAACGACGATGGTCGCTCAACCCAGCGTGGGAAGGTAAGGAACATTCAACTTCCTTCTCTTAGATATTTTACTTACTATATTGCTACTAGTATCCTTGGTAGGGAGAACACTAGCAATGTTTCTAGTTACCACCTTGCTTTCATTGATGTTGTGCTTAACCGTAGCAAGAAGTACAACCTTGGTGCTAAGAGGCCTATTTTTGGGGGCATTATTGCTACATGTATAGCAACTTCTCTATAATTTTCTATTGCTCTTGATGATAAATTTATTGCTCCCTATAGACTCAACCATGCTGCCATGAAGTCTCATCAGTTTGTCACTTCTAACTCTACTGCTGATCTCTTAGTATATATAGTTTTATATATGGATGGAGATGAGCGGAAATTTATTTTGACGCAGCCTGTTTTGTTCAATATTGACAGGTCACCATGGTCCCGCTCCAAGGATGAGGTTGACGAGCATTTGAGCACTACGGAGTTTTATAGGTAGCAGGAGAGGTGAGACGCGCCTCCCGAGGACAACAACACGCAGTACACTGGCATATCCTCAAGCACATATCAGGAGGAGGGTTCCTCCTCAGCATACTACAGGGGCGCCACCTCATGGTCCCCTTGGGGATGATCTCCACTTAGGACAAAAGCCTAAGCTTGGGGGGAGGTATACCGACATCACACTCATTTATATATCATGTTTGGTCGGTTCTTTGTATATCCATGCTTTCGTTTCTTTCGTTTGTTTTCATTTTCTTTTGTTTCTTTTTGTTTTATGGTTTTGTTCTTGTTTTTGAAAACACAAAAATGCCAAAAATATTTCCGTTGTATCTCTTTGTTTGCTTCTTTAGTTTCTTTTGTTGGTTTGCCTTCTTTTCTTGTTTCGGTTTAGTATTCAAAAACCAAAAAATATTTGTTGTTCTTCTTTGGTTTTGTAAAGTTTGATGGAGAGTTTACCGGACTTCCATGTCTCCATTGTAGCTGGATCATCATTCTACATTATTCAATCCACAAGTGAAGAGAAGTATTGATCATTTATGACAATCCAAGTTGTGCTGAGAGGCTGGTATGAACTATGTTTGTTTTATTTTTGTCCATTTACTCATCGTGTGAACAAGCTTACTCCGTTCATGTAAGGTGTATGTTATTTAATTGATACTTAGTAGTTCGTGCTCTCATGTGATAGTTCCAACTTATTAATATAAGATAGCATGTCGAATGAATGTTTGCTTGCATTGTTTTATTCATAGAAGGGTATGGCATTGTGGTATCTCCCTCTGATTGTTTTGCTTGAATTGACTTGGCACGTGCTCACACATGCTATGACTGAAAAAAAAAATTCACTTAAGACTTGATTATTCATTTTGCCTCAGAGTATTTGTACATTTTTATGCCCCTGTTAATTTTTTTTTGTCGCAAGCATGATTATGGCAGTTGTTGCTCTCTTGATTGTCGCTCCACGTCTACTGCTAGCCTTCACCTGTACTGAGCTCTACTCGTGCATCCAATTACCAAAAACCAAAGTTTGCCAAATGTGTCCACCATACCTACCTATATATGTATATTTAACCGCCACTCCAAGAAAATTTCTCGTGTGCTACCTTTAAAACCTTCGAAAAATTATTCCTGTTTTGTGCCCCTGTTTTAGCTCACGAGGACGTAAATAGAGAATCTGTATCTCACTTGTTGATTGGATTTCACACCCTGGACTAGTGTCTTCATCCGCTTATCCAATGATAGAAGAGTCGGTAGCGTGGTGCCGAGCCCCACATTAATACAATAAATTCTTTTCACTATTTTTGCCCCTGATTTATCAGTCAAAGCATAACTCTGTAAACAAAAGACAAAAAGGGATGACCTTCTACCCAGATGCGTCCTTCTATGGGAGCCTCTCTTGTGAATTCTAGTTGGCTTGTGACGTACTGTATTGTCTGTTTACCATTCGTTGTCATAAGAATACACCTCTCTTAAAAATATTTTCAATACCTCTGTTTAATAAAATAAAAAGCTCTAGCACATGAGTTAATCCCTGCTTCCCTCTGCGAAGGGCCTTTCTTTTATTTTTATGTTGAGTATTCACATTCTCGCTTTATGCACCTTCTTGAGAGCATGGTTGTCATTCTTAGTGTAATGTGTTTGTCCCAAAACACGGTTGATTGTGGTATAACTTTGATGCTTGTATCTTTGATATCTTTATTTATAGTCTTCATTTGAACTTCAGAGGTGCCCCGGCATTTATGTTTTGCTCCACTATTAAGGGCAAGCGAGTACACTTTATCATAGCCTATTATGAGATTTGCAATCTTTTAGATTGATTTACTTCATGTTGTCTATTATTAGTTTGTTGGCATCTCTTCATGGTTTGCATAACTGCTGGTGACTTTTATTTTCCATATATATTATTACGAATTGCCTTACCACTTGATCATGTAGTGAGTATATACATCATATGAAACAAATGTGTTCGTAAAATTCTTTTATCGCACTCAGTTGTCACTGAATTGCTTGAGGACAGGCAATAAGCTAAGCTTGGGGGGAGTTGATACGTCCAAAACGTATCTCCTTTTACGAACACTTTTCTTATTATTTTCCTCTAAACTTGTGAGTTTTGGATACCAGTAACACGGACTAACGCTGTTTTCAGCAGAATTATCTTGGTGTCTCGTTTTTGTGCAGAAAAATCAACTTCCGGGAAAATGCCCACAAAAGATGTCATTGGTCCTAAAACACCAAAAGACCCCGGGGCTAGAAGGGGGCCAGGAGAGGAGCCAAGAGGGGGCCACACCACCCCCTGCGCACCGGCCCCTAGCCGTGTCTCCTGGTGGTGTGGGCCACTCCCTCACCCCCTCGGACTCCCCTTTCGACTACATATGCCCGGTAACCTAAAAACTGAGGGGGATTCGTCATATTCCAGAGAAACACAACAGAGTGTCACCGCCACCTCGAAACTTGATTCGGGGATCAGAAGTTCCTGTATGGTGCCCTGTCGGGACGGGGATTCGAAGGAGATCATCGCCATCCACACCGCCACCTCTTCTCCATCAACCATCCATGATTCCGCCGTCCATGTGTGAGTAAACACCGTTGTAGGATGAGAGGGATGGAAGGGATTGGATGAGATTGATCATGTAATAATGCCAGATTGTTAGGGCACAGTGCCTAGTATCCATTGTTATGCTTAATACTTGTTGCAACTTGTTATGCTTAATACTTGTCACTAGGGCCCGAGTGCATTGATCTCAGATCTGAACATGTTATTGTTTCATGAGTATAATTATGTTTCTTGATCATGTCTGCAAGTTGTTTACACATGTCATTGTCCGGAACCCGAGGCCCCAAAGTGACAGAAATTGGGACAACCGGAGGGGATGGTTGTGATGTGAGGATCACGTGTGTTCACGGAGTGTTAATGCTTTGCTCCAGTGCTTTATTCAAAGGAGCACCTTAATTACCAGTAGTTTCCCTAGAGGCCCCGCTGCCACAGGCTGGTTGGACAAAATATGTTGTGCAAGTTTCCCATTGCGAGCACGTATGACTATATTCGAACACATACCTATGGTTTGCCTAAATATTTGATACTTTATATTATTATCTGCATTGCCCATGTTAGATTATTACATGACCTATGTTATCCATGCAACGCCCGTCCATCCATTCCCTCTATGCCTACTGTACTTCCCATCCTGTCGTTTTCCGTGATTGCTACTGTTGTTACTATTTTACTGCCGTTGTTATTTTGTTTCTATTGCTGCTATAAAAATGTTACCACTGATAAATTGATGCGAGCAATTCTACTTTCAGGTGCAACTGAATTGACACCTCAGTTGTTAAGGCATATAAATATTCTTTGGCTGCCCTTGTGTCGAATCAATAAATTTGGGTTTTTACTTCCCTCAAAGACTGTTGCAATCCCCTATACTTGTGGGTCATCATAGGGTTGCTGGGTTCGAGGTAGACATGCATGAATCTTCATCCATAGTGTATGAGGAGAGTGACGGAGACGCGTCAAGGCAATCGTTGAAGTGCAAGGTCGACGTCAAAGTCGATGTAGTCCGAGCTGTCGAGGATGAGGATCGGCCATGGTTTTGCCAGAATCAGGTGTACAACGTGGACAAAGGTATTCTCCGGCTTTGCTAGACGCGCGTACGCATAGAAAAAGTCGGTGATGCAGCCGGGGATTACGTAGAGGACAATTCGATACCGAGGATGTCGTCGACCTTAGCTTGCCATACAGAGGACATGTCGGGGACGAAGCTGTACTGGTGTTGCATGTACCAGTCGTGCATCAGGGGAACGGAGCATCATGAACCATGCGCTAGTGTCAGAACGTCTAGCAGAGGAGCCTTCTCGACGGTTGTGAGGAGCAGACCTACGTAGCGAGAGACAGACAGAGAGAGAGGTGTCGATGCAGTCTGCGGTCGTGAGAGTAGACGCAGTAGTAAGGAATGAGACGGTGACGCTGTCTATGAGGTTGTTGTGGACGAAAACGAAGAAGTCGGCGAAGGCCGCGATGATCTAGAGTGTCCATGCTAGGAATCTAGAGACGGTCGTGTAGTGGGCGGGACCTACGACCGTCGGAAGTGTCCATACAGATTACATGTGGAACTGCGGACACGGTACTCGAAATAGGCGAGGAAGAACTTGGCAGCATGACGAAGACCATGCGCAGGCGTTTGCGACCCGCGCCGACGGACGGGTTGCGAAGGGAGCCAAGAATGCCAATGCGCGGAGGTAGCAAGGATTGTACTGTACATCGATGCTAGCTACGTACATTCCAAAGGACGATGTAACAACAGTGTCGTAGTCGGTGTAGCGGCTGGGTGCCACCAGCAGCCGTTGACATGGACCAACGGTGGAGTCGCTCTGGCTCGAAGGGACGAGGCGGCGGCAACCCATAGATCCATCAGGGGTAGGCGCGTTCTAAGTGACGAGCTTGGTGGAGACGAGCGTGTGATTGTTGATCAGACCCAGGGGGCGTAGTACGCCTTGGCACAGATGACGAAGCGCATATCCGAATCGATGGCCACGTTGTCCTTGGAGTCCTTGTCGATGACAGCGTAGAAGAACCTATGATGAATGTCGCGCAAATATGTGCAGCCGGGAACGATGCGGGAAGTCGTCCTCGGATGGTGAGTTTGTCCTTGCCGTGTGGTTAGTGAAGACGAGTCAGTCGGTGCGGAGTCACCGCCTGCAAGTTGGCGGCGGCCTACCGAAGTATGCCCAGTTGCGGGTCGATTGCCCACAATGGCAGCCCTAGACAAGCTGTGGTGGGGAGTAGGTGCCGGTGGGTCGGGCGCGGTAACCGGACAGGGGAAACTGGCAAGTAAGTACTCGGTTCCGTTGTCGGTAGAGGAGCACGGATACGACGATATGTGGTCCACACAATCCAATCTATGATTGAAAAACCAGAAAAGAAAGATCCGCTCAAGTGACCGGCAAAGAAAAGACTCTCCAGAGCAGCCGATCAACCAATCGGCGGACCAACCCTATAGCTACTCGACACGAAGCCCCCTAGAAGATCATGGAGATCGATCGATCTCCGCTTTGATACCATGTACAAGAATGAAGATTGATGTAATATGTTGACATATTATTGAGTCTCATGGACGAATATATAAAGGATATAAACTTGGAGGACAAGAATCCTCCTAGAGATATAGTAGGAGATGGATTACAAATAATGTAACCGGAATATAACTCTAATAGAGACGACTGCTGATCAGGCAGAGTGCTCCTATGGATGGAGACCGTTGCAGGAGGAAGTCTTCTTATGTATGTTTTTTTTGTTCCCCGGCAACGGCGCCAGGAATTCTTTGCTACGCCTTGATGGTGCCTTGACAGGGTGACTTCTTGATGATGATGAATTTGAAGTCCCCGACAACGGCGCCAGAAATTTTTGATGCGTGTGATGGCGTGTTGGGAACCCCAAGAGGAGGGTGTGATGAGTACAGCGGTAAGAATTTCCCTCAGTTAAGAACCAAGGTTGATGCCACTGACTGGGCTTTTTCATTTTTTTTTATTTTTCATATTTTATATATCCTTACCGCTAGGGGTAACATCCTATATTACAATGAATCATCACACTTTTACTACTCATAACTCATAATGGAATATCTCGGATGTATCCAACTACATGCTCCTGCCAGTGTAGCACTATGCATAAATAACCATGAAGCTCATCATCAAGTAACATAATGGAGGTGGATGTTGTGCAGCAATATATCTCGGAATGGCTATGGAAATGCCATGAAAGGTAGGTATGGTGACTGTTTTGGGGAAGAATATATGGGCTTATGTGTAGGAGAACAAAGTCCTCCCACGGAATTTGGATGCACTCGTGAAGTTTGCACCACCTCTCAACGTGAGAAAGGGCAATGCACAATACCGAAGAGGCTAGCAAATATGGATGGTGAAAGTGCTAGGAACCGCAACATAGAATCACGAGTTAAAAGGTTGCAGCAAGCAAATCATCTTTACAAGGCATGATGCAAATCACTCAAAGAGGGTCCTTGAAAGTGACAAGTCACTGTTAGCTACCCCGACCGTAGCGCGTAACAAAATGCCGATCAGAAATGTATCACTCGTAGCAATCAAATATCATTGTTTATATCAGCTGGTAATTTAAGTGTGGCAAGGTTTCAAGTTTCTTAGACCAACCATTAAAAGTTTTTACTTACTAGTCCTTCCCGTTTATCCATTAAGCAAATTAATATCTCAAAACAACAGAAGTGATTCAAGTGAAGCAGTTCAGTGATCTACAGGACAATGCGAGTTTTTCCACTATACCAACTACCACATAAGAATTTCTATTCTCAACCAAGCACATATATATGACAACAAAAACTCTCTCTAAGCATATATCAATGAAAACTAGAGAGTACTAACAGCTCTAAATAAGAGATGAATGCAAAACAGAAGCTAAATAAATGCAGCAGCCAGATAAAGATTAAGAATACAAAGTATTCCCATGAAAAAGCGGAGCGTGTCACTCTCCAATAAAAGAATTCTTGGGTCCAATCAAGCTTATTTCAAAAATAAAAACAAACTGAAAGAAAAATAAAAGACGCTCCAAGTAAAGCACATAAGATGTGACCGAATAAAAATATAGTTTCACTAGAAGTGACCTGATAATTTGTCGATGAAGATGGGGATGCCTTGGGCATCCCCAAGCTTAGACGCTTGAGTCTTCTTGGATTTTTCTGGGATGTACATCGGGGCATCCCCAAGCTTAGGCTCTTCACTCTTCTTGATCACGTCATATCATCCTTTTCTCTTGACCCTTGAAAACTTTCTTCACACTAAACTTCTCACAATCTTCATTACCAACGTTAGAGAAATCGAAATAATAAATTCACATGGTTCAGTTTCAACAAAAGACTAACACTCATAATAACATTAGCTACTGTCACAACTTCTTTTAAAACTCTTTTTCTCAAGAGAACACCAAAAGAAAGAGATTAAGATGCAAATGCAATTATTGGCAGAAATCTGTCAAAATAGGCCAGCAGGTAAAGATGACTCTTTTCGAAAATCTTTTGTTGCTCAAATAAAAAAGTGTTCAACTAAGAAAAGTTGTGTATATATCCCAGGATTACGCAAAAAATAATTCAGGTCATTTTGAATTTTCTGTGATTTTATACGAATTTAATAGTGGACAGCAGAAAACTGTTTCCTGCGCAGAAATCCGAAATATAGTCTCAACTTTCCACTAGAGTATTTACTTGCCTCAACAAAGACACAAAAGAAAAGATACATAGGGGTTGTTAAGTAAATAGACAACACCCAGGTGCAAAGCACACAGAAATAAACGACGGAAAACGGGTTGAAAATGGAGAAATAAAACGGGTTGTCTCCTGGCAGCGCTTTTCTTTAACGCCTTTCAGCTAGGCATAGAAAGCAACTGAAGTATTTTCAAGTGAAGAAACATCAAAATTAAGCTTATAAATATCCTCAACAATGAATTGTATTTCATCTTTAGAATTTTTAGATGTCCCTTTATCAGCACTTTTAGGCACACTACTTTCATCAAATGGGTTTGCATGAACAATCCAATCAAAATTCTTTTCTAGAGCTTCATGCATTCCTACCAATTTAAAGGCTATTGGTATTTTAATTTCCTTATCATTGGCTTTACCCGGTGTGCTATTAACATCTACACATGAGCCTGACATCTCAAATCGGTTAAAAACTTTTCTAGCCTCAATGGCAACATCACCAAATTCGTTAAACAAAGTTTCTAGAATAAACTCTCTTTTTTCTCTATCCTTAATGTTATCAAGGTTGAGGGACATTTTTTGTATTATGGGATTAAGGTTAACAAACCTAGCTTGCAGCATACGAACTAGAGATGCTGCAGCGGTTTCATAATCTGGAGCAAGTTCAGCTAAGGATCTATCCTCAAATTCTTTGTGCTTCCCAATTATATCACCGCTACCAATTGGTACGTCTTTCGAGGCAAACTTGGGTAGAATCATGATTAGAGACTAAATTAAGAGCAGAAAAGCAAAAATAACAGCTATGAAGTAAACTAATTTTTTGTGTGTTTTTTATATAAAGAAGCAAAACAACACAAAAATAAAAGCAAGACAATAAACAAAATAAAGAGGTTGAGAGTGACAAACTCCTCTTGTCAGAAGACTTCCTTCTCCCCGGCAACGGCGCCAGAAATTCTTGCTGCTATGGATGGCGGCCATTGCGGGAGGAAGTCTTCTTATGTATGTTTGTTTTGTTCCCTGGCAACGGCGCCAGAAATTATTTGCTACGCCTTGATGGTGCCTTGATGGGGACACTTCTTGATGATGATGAATTTGAAGTCCCTGGCAATGGCGCCAAAAATTCTTGATGCTTTTGATGGCGTGTTGGGAACCCCAAGAGGAGGGTGTGATGAGTATAGCGGTAAGAATTTCCCTCAGTTAAGAACCAAGGTTATCAATCCAGTAGGAGAAAGAGGATCTTCAGAAGGTTGATGCCACTGACGGTGGTGATGGCGCCTCACCGGTGCAGCAACAACGCGGAACCTGCACACAACACAACCAAATTACTTTGTCTCAATGGTACAGTGAGGTTGCCATTCTCACTGTTCTTGCTGAAAACAAAGATTGCACGTATAGTGTTGAAAATGGTGTATGCTTGCAGTAAGTAAAAAAAAGCAGGGAATTGTAGTGGTTTGTTTAACAGTGTAAGAAAATGGACCGGGGTGTAAGGACCCCAGACCGGCAGTCTGAAACCCTACGTATGCATACATTCACGATCCCAGAAAGATCAGTCGTGAACAACATACACAGTTGGCACACAGAAATACATCATCCATTACACGAATACATAAAGGTATTACACAAATATCACATGATCAAGTTTAACGCAACTGCCACATGGGGCAGGCAACTTATCAAACACAGCGGAAGACAAATAAAACACAACGTAGTTGAGCCCAAGTCACGCCTTAACCTACAGGCTGCTGACCCGGAGACGATCCTAGTTCGCAAAGCCGTCAACTCCGTACTCCTCTTCATAGATATCCTTCGGAGGTTCCTTCTCAAAATCTGATAAGTAGATACCAGGGGCGAAACCATAATGAGTACATTTGAATGTACTCAGCAAGACATCCATCATGTCACTTACCAACATGCAAGTATGCTTATATGGTGGAATAGGTAGGCTATAAATATGGTTCACTATCAACGGTGTTCATATATGATGACACCACAGTTGCAGTCAGGTTAATCTGTATCTTCGTTGAAGAAGATACTTCAAAAGAAAATAATCTAGTTTTATTTCTCTTGTAGATATCACATGTACAAGAGGTTTCGTTAAGTTTTGTTAAAGAAGGTTTTCTCTTTGCAAAACTTCTTGGAATCAGTTTCCAGAATTCTTGCTTAGAGTAGAAAAGGTTTTCTTTGCAAAACATTTTGTTTTGTATAGCAACATCTGGCTTTTCATCATCGACGATACCTCCACGGTATAAGTTTCCATTCCTTTCCGAACTTCACAAGTTCAACACTTCCTTTCCAAAAATTTCCCTTTCAAAAACTTCCTTTTTGAAAACATTGACACAATGCTAGCTACATGGCCATTCAACTGTCCATATCCGAGGACGCTTCTTCGAAAAAGTTATACTCTGCAGAGGTGTACACATCCACCAGATCCAGTACACCTCCCGTGAACAATCACGGACTGTAACAACAGTATGTAAACATCAGGTATCTGATCATAACCATCCACTATGTTCAAGCTAGAATATGCCTATCTCTCAGTTGAGTTTACACATCCCCGGCACCGAGCTAATCCCCGCCAAGCCAGGATGCCTCAACTGATGCATCCGGAGGGAAAATTAATCCCACACTTTATATGTCTCCACGACATTCGGTTCAGAGGATCGCATCCCCTATAGCACATTGAGATAGCACACACTAATAAGAACAAACTTCAAGTTAAGCCCCTTGCCCATGTTGGGGTAGGGTGGCAGTACGGTAAAGGTTGTCCGGCGAAGACTAGGTTATGTGTCATTTTTGAAAACACCACTTTCTCAAAAATGACCACTTCCACATTCCTCCGGAGAACAAGGATCCGCCTTTTCTCCGGGTTTTTCCGTAAAGCCTTTGTTTTGTAGAATCACAATTTTAGGGTGTCCACTTAGGGACTAGTATATTTGATGGTAATAAATACCATATGGTGGCTTATGGGCTTGGTATTACCAAGTTTAACTATTGGCATGATAGTAACCTATAATATAGTAGAGTAGTAAATTCCACATCAAAAATAGTTTTGATAATCAAGTTTTTGTAAAACTTCAGAGGTAAAACATGCATGATAGATAATGATAAGTATTGTATCAGCAAGCATCAGGATGGCTTGCCTGGTATCTCTTTGTGTCCCTGGTTTTGGAGTGACTGGAACTTGAAACAGAGCTTCACGACACTTCCTTCCTCTTCGTTTTCTAACGTCGTAAAAAGGAATAAAGGACACACATTCAGAACCAATCAAGGCAAGCAACCATACGTAACAATACATACAGCAAGGAAACTAATAATAACCTATCACTCAATTATTAATGGAGCAAACAAACAAACAAACACACTTGGCAGAAAGGCCATTTAATAAGACAACTCAAGGTTGGAGGTACATATCTCACAACCTTAATATCATGGATTCAGTGGGTGTGCCACTCTCATACCAAGATATTAATAAGCCCAAAATACACTTAGTTTCACAAGGGTGAGACTACTAAAGTGTATAAAAACATGCACAATAATAAGCATGGTAATGGGTCTATCAACCCAACCACAAAAAGAACAAGATAGCCATTCTACTGAGTCTAAATTGACATCAAGAATAAATGAAACACCTGATTTGTAAAAATTACTTTTACAAATCAGTGAGCCTACACAAATGTAACAAGGTAATAGACTCATCATAAAACACACAATTTCTCATAGTGAGAACAATAGAAACAATGAATAAAAAGGAGGAATTCTATTGACATGTTTCTACTAAGGGTTTGCTATGCAAGCATGCATAACAAGTAAAATACTAAAATGCAAACAAGTAACCATGTTATCATAATGGTAAATGAAAACATGTCCTTATGCAAGGATACAAACATCTACCAAACACAGGTTGGCAGGAAAAATAATTTAACACAAAAACTGCTAAGGAAACTAGTACTACTCAAACATGAAGAATCAATGGATGAATTTCAATCAAGTAATTGAAATACAACCAGAGGGTCCATGTCATAAAAACAGGAGTGAAAAATATATATACTTGCTATAACAAAAATATCCCATTTAACAAAACAATGCATCAATTTGCAAGGCAACTCCTATATACTAGTGGTAATAAAAAGGGCATTATTAGAGGAATCAAACAACCCTTCAAGAATGTATTTTTCCTAGCAAGCCACACATGATTACAACCACTTACAAACAGAAGCACACCCATTTTTGTTTAGCACAAAAATTCCCAAAGCAAAAATACTAGGCACTCATTAGTTATGAAACTACATAAGAGAAATGCATCTAGTTTGGGGAAATAATGTTTCCACCAAAAATGCAATGAAACCAGTGGGTGTTCCACTAGCATAAAAAAGCATTAAGAGGTCACAAAGCCTCTGGTCACACTTGACAACAATTAGCAAAAAACTAAACTAGCATCTAGTGCATTAACAATACTAGCAGAAAATAATAGGGTGCTTAAATAAGCAAGGCAATGCTACTCATGCTATTGTTTTCACACATGTGAAAACTTTAGGGTTCAAGTACTCATAACAACCTTATCAAAATGATACTGGTCCTATGAACACAATACAAAAATATGTGGCTACACAACCACAAAAACTTATGTCAAAAATCCCACACATGAGGGAATTTTTCCATAACAATTTCATAGCCATCACAAAGCTACTCATGCTTTTCTACCAACTCAAATGCAAGATAGCAGAGGTGATAACCACACAATATAAGTACCAACATGGTACTGGATCCAATCAAAAATCCAAGGTGCTTTGCACATGAATTTAACACTCAAAAATTGCTATGCAAGATTTAACTAGAGAATAAATCATATGCTATTAACAAAAATAATATTTCTCCTCAACTCAAGTCCACACATTCTAACATGCTAAAATAGCTAAGTAACACTTAGAAAACAAGTTCACACCACTTGCACATGATAGAAAACAATATTGCAATACAAAAATATCATCACACAAATTAATTAACTAAAATGCCAAAATGGCAGAAACAAGCAAATCAAAGATCTGTCCACCAAATTTTCTAGGATGCTCTAAAAATTAAACACATCTAGGTTTGGATAGTCCTAAACATATACAAGACCATCCAATTTGGTTTGCATAAAAATTCATCTTTAATTAATTTATAAAAATCACCAAAGTGCTCTCTGGTGTTTTACCAAATTGCATGCCATTTTAAAAATACTATGAATTTGGAAACTAGGTTAATTGCTCCTTTTAGGAAATTTCAAGGGCTTTCCAATGCAATTGGCCTCACTTCATTCTGAGTTGTGAAATAAAAATGGTGCTCATTTTGGTGTTTCTGGTACCTGTTGCCAAATCATTTTTAGTTTCAAAACTATCTATCCAAAAGTAGATCTATAACTTGGAGATGGTTTAGATTTAGTTGCTTTACATCCGTGAATTTTGGTTTGGTCAAATTCATCCTTTAGCTTAGTTTTTAAGGCCAAAAGCAATCATGCAACAATCTGTGGAAAATAAAAATGGAAAAACAACAGACTGGGCCAGATCTGGAGTTGGGCCGGCCAGATCCAGTGGCACCGCGGGCAGATCTACTCCAAGCCGCTGACTCGCGGGCCAGCCGCCACGCGGGCAGCCACGCGGGCGAGCACAGCCCCACTGGCAGGTTCAACGCTCTCTGCGCGCGGTCAAGGGCTGCATGACGCCATCGCTGTGTCACCCCGACGTCGCCGGCGGGACGGGATTCCGGCGAGCTCTACTCGACGCTACCGTTAACCATTTTGAAAATCGAGGGCACCCACGCGCTGTACTCGTTGCGGGTAACGTTCTAGGGCATGCTCCGTTTCCAGGGAACGATCGGAAAAGCGGCGGCAACGGCGCGCGGCGGCGGCCGGACGGCCACCACGGCGCGGACACGACCCAGAGGGAGAGGGAGGGGGGAAAAGCACGGCGGGGGTCCGCCTCCTTACCCTAGACGCGTAGGAGGAGTCGGTGAGGTCGGAGGGCGAGCGAAACCGCGGCGATTTGCCGCCGGAGTTCGTCGGGGGCCGAAGAGGAATCGGGACGGCGCGGCCTCCTCGTTGCGCTTCGGCTCGATCCCTTCTGCAGAGAGGGAAAGTACGACGTGGCGGAGACGATGGGGACCATGGCTGCCGGCGGCGAGCACCGCAATGGACCAATCGACGGTGAGCTTTTTCTAGGGTTTCGGTTTTGGCTTTTGTACAGTGAGAGAGAGGGAGAGCTCGTGGGGGGGGGGAGAGAGGGGGCACTGGGGAACACAAGCACATGGGGGGCCTCTTTATCCCCAAGTATTCCTTCCCATCGAAGCAATGGCCTAGGCTCTCTGTATCTACAGCATGGCTAGAGGTAGGAGATGACTCAGATTTCATTTTGGTCCCTGGATATTTACAACTAGGTCCTTCTCTTCTCTGAAAAAGGATGTTTTCACTAAGCAAACAAGGTTTAAATTTTAAATCCTTTTGCCCAAAATTCTAATTAGTTAAGATACACAACATATGTGAAAATTGGCTCAATTAGATAAACTTGATAATTCAAAGTTGTTCAAATTTGAATTCTTACATAAATGGACATTGAATTTATTAACCTACTTAGGAGCTTCCAAAAATGATAATTTTTGGCACACATTCCTTATTTGATGTGATACTTATGTGGTAGAAAATTCAAGTCATTTTGAGTTACTTCATAGAACAAACATGTTCAAATTTCAAAAAGGTGCTGTCAAGAAAACAGGGGTTTTTGGCAACTTAAATTATTCAAAAACTTGTGCCCTTTTGGTTTGCATCCTTATTTATGATATAGAGCATGTGGTATTTTTTCATGGCATTTGGAAAAAGTTTGTAGAACAAACTTGTTCAAAATCCCAAATGTTGCTGTGGAGAAAATTCATGTTTTCAGGACTTTAATGGATTCAAATTTTGGTCTCCTCTTGTGTGTGTTCCTTATTTGATATAAGGAAACAATGGTATTAATTTCAAATCATTTTAAGAAAGTTTCCAATAGTAACTTGTTTGAGTTTTCTGTTTCTGGAAATATTGGAATTTCTATTTAATAAAGCACTTGGCTTTTCTTTAGCAATGCTTTGCCAAAATATTTATATGACTAGAGATAGCAAGTCAATGCTCTCAAATACTTTTGTTTTTAATCTTGCAAGGTTGGAAAAACATTTGATAATATTTTGGTGAAGCATTTAAGAATGCCTCTTTTTCTGATAATCTTTTTAGGGAAATTTATTAAGTGTTTCCTCTTTCTTAATTTAGGCCTTGGAATAATATTCAACAAGTATGAGTTTTATAAGCTAGTTTGGAAAACTCTTTGATCAATATTTACTTTAGAAAATATTGTCAAAGTCATTGGAACAATATGTTGAATATTTTGTTTTCAATTTCTTAGCCATGTAAGTTTATATAATTAGTTTGTTTAGTTGCACTCAACAAATACAATCAAAGTTTAATTGTCACAATCAAAGTTTAATTGTCGCATTAGCAAAACAACTGTGTTAACAGGTATTCCAAAATTGGGATGTGACAGGTCTTCCCCCCTTAAAAATAATCTCGTCCCCGAGATTCGCAAGCGAGGACTAAGGGAGGGCCAACAAACACAATGTTAGTGTTGGAGTGCAGGTGCTTCCCCCCTTTGACTTTTCTTGGGAGGTGGGGTACATCCCTAAATTAGAAAAGTTAGTTTAAAAATTTCTCTAGCTATCAATTTACTCAACCACCAAATTTTTAAAAATTTCTGATAACGTCACTACTGCCAACTAGTTCCTTTTAGTGCAGAACTACCTGGAAAAGTACCGTCAATTATTACATGAGTTCCTAGCTATATCCCACATATTACATACCACATATGGAGTGGTGTACCACCCTCATAACAAGGTATATAAGAAGCTAACAAAATAGCTTGTGGGTGCAAAGGTTAGGTTGCTAAGGTAAAATAAACAGATAGAATAATACCCATGGCAGTGGTTATTACCCACCACAAGCAACTATCACTTTAATATGTTCATGATTTTAGTTGGATGTTTTAGTTTCATAAGATACTCTTAAGCAAAATCATAACACCAGTATAAACTCATGCTAAGGTAAAACATTTAAACAAAATCCAATAAGCAAGCAAACAACACCACAGATGAATAGACTATTTATTCACTAGGTTATTGTTTATTAGAGGTTTTGGAACCCATCAATCATGAACAATTAGCAAACAACCAGTAGCTAAAAACCAATTAATCCAATCATAAAGATACTCTAACACACCATCTTTACACAAGATGAAACTCCTATTACACAGGCATAAAAACAGGACTGCACAAATAACACACTAGTATGAAAAAAACTACACCAGCATGCTATAAGAGATAATCATATCCTATAACCATAGAACATGCAACTAAATAATTCATGGCATGATAACAGAAGTAATAACTTCCTAAACATGCTATATCAATACATATACCCAGAAAATAAAAAGAGTACTACTAGAACAAAACTCACCATTTTCTAGTGGTGAGACTAGTTTTCACTCTAGAGAAACAAACAATGCTATCATGATGTTTAAACTTAAACAAGCAAGTCATGAATATAAATGTACCTAATAACAGTACACAAAACTTACTCATGTTAGTAAGCACGAACATCAAAACAATCCCATGAAACAACTATTAAACATGCATAAATTAATTCTAGCAATTTATGTTTTTCTTAAACAATTACTAGCAAACAAGCAAGGTATAACTCACACAACCAGTAGCTATGAAATTAATGAAAAGTTATTTAAACATTTTCACAAATCCATACACTCAATCTAAAATTATTCACAAACAATCTACCAATCAAGAGGAATTTATTTTATTTGCGAACAATTTAATTTTAGCACACGATAGTGAAACATTTCTTAACATGATACCCCTAAGGAATATTATGCTAACAAAAGGATCACACATAAACATATTAGTATTTACAATAAGAAATAAACTTCTCACTTGCATAGGTGAAAAGAAACAATTACATTTTCCATGGTGGAAAATAGAAATCAATCACATAGTGAAACATGCTATTTTCACACACGTGTATGGTTGGGGATTTTCATCCTCAAGCCAAAATGCAATGGGACCAGTGGGCTATGGCCTACTAATACCAAGGAAAAATAGGTACTAAGCCTCTGGTTACTCATGAAAAACTTTGCATACAAGATAAAAATACAAGGCTATTTAATCTAGTGAAACAATACTAGTGCATACTGATAGTAATTCTTACACATGCTTTATTATTAAAAGACATGCAAGCTAACATAGGTACAAGCATCAAAATAACAGTACCTAAATGTTACTTGACTCAAAGAACACATAGCACAAAATTTATCAAAGCATTCACACAAAGATCTAGTTCTCACAATAATCCCAAATAATAAACTAGAAGGTAACAAATGCTATTTCATTTTTAATCTAGTTTCCAATCATGCACACACTTTCTAGGGTAGATTTATTGTAAGAATATATGTTAGGAAGCAAGATTGAATAAAACACAAATTTATTTCAATCAAGAGCACACAAAGAAACAACAACAGGAAAACTGTTGTTTTCCAGTTCTATCATTACCATTCTCTCGTTCACTTAACTTCTAAACCTCGAATCTCATAGTACCTACAATGTCTTCCAAGATTTGGTTTCCAAAGTAGATACACATGATATCCTATTGACTAGTAAACGAATAGGTCATCATTTTATTTTTCTCGTGACTTCTCCTTTTTACCAACTAGATTAAGAAGTGTCGTAAGTCACTTAATTCTTGGTTTAGAAAGAGTTGTCAGTAGTTCGCATGCTTTGGTTAGGTGTCAACCTAAGATTAGGCAAAACATGTTAGTCTTGTTAGTTTCCTATTTAATTATGTTTGTCCGACAAGATACGACTAGCGTCATCGTACGTCGAATATTGAATTGTGCTCTTTGGATTGGCTTTTGAGGGGGTTGCGCATCATGGCAGGTGAAATCTTCTTTTGCACTTTTCTCCAGAGGAGGGAGGTATATAACTTTTAAAAGGGGATTTCTCTTGTTTGGTCTTTTAAAGGGGAACATAACAAGGTGCGACATTTAGCCAACCGGGTATAGAGAGTCTTTGGCAAACAGACAAACATAGAGGTTTTGGTCAGTAGTTGTTGGTGCATTCACGCCTTTTCTTCTTTAAAGGTTATCGTTGTTGGAGCTTTATTTGTTGGAGTGCATCAATGGTAGAAACGCTATCAGCTCGTGTGGCTTGATGGTCCTCTATATAGGCCCAATGGTGCTTTCATTAATTGTGGGAGAGATGGTGGTGGTTCACGACGGTGGCATTATGAAGCGAAAACAAGTATAAGTCTAAGCAACAAATTCTTGTTTTTGAATACTATACAAACATTTTTGCTTGCAAAAATTTAACAGGAGGCGATTCAAAAACAAGAGCGGGGCAATCACAAATTTGCAAAATTTGAGCACCCCACAAACATATAGAAGCCTAGATGAACCAAATTCTACAACACACAATAGCACACAGTCCTACGGACACACATAAGCAAGCCATAACACACAAGCAAGGCTCCATTGGAGCTACGTCAGGGGAAACGACTCATGGGGTAATCGCTAAATTACTCCAAACTAGACTAATCCAAAAATCCTAGAAGTGGCTGAAGAACTATATCTACTTCTGACCATCATCACTGTAGAGCTAGGAAATTATTTTGGTCTTCTCGGGACATCGGCAAGTATACAAGTTTATGGATAGAAACAAGATACTAGAAGTAAAGTTTTGAGAAAACTTTATGCAACAAATTGTTTTTGAAACTCCAACTATTTTCTGGACAGAAAACTTCAAATACGAGAGATGTTTCAAAAACAGAGCGGAGCAGTTGCAAACAAGTAAGAAATAACCTCTTAACCGAGAGAGATACCAAACTCTGTAAGGCCCGCCCTTCGAACCACTGTTCAAGGACGCCCTTGATATGCATTTAGAATCCTTTGAAAATATAATAAAGAGGGAAAATATACTAAAATTCCCTTAGATAAAAGTAATGTAGATAAAAATAGGTTTTTTACTCAAAAATACTTTTCTTTCCTATCTGACGTCCATGCTAACTAAGGTCTCCTAAGGTCAGGATGGCTCTGATACCAACTCTGTAAGGACCCCAGACCGGCAGTCTGAAACCCTACGTATGCATACATTCACGATCCCAGAAAGATCAGTCGTGAACAACATACACAGTTGGCACACAGAAATACATCATCCATTACACGAATACATAAAGGTATTACACAAATATCACATGATCAAGTTTAACGCAACTGCCACATGGGGCAGGCAACTTATCAAACACAGCGGAAGACAAATAAAACACAACGTAGTTGAGCCCAAGTCACGCCTTAACCTACAGGCTGCTGACCCGGAGACGATCCTAGTTCGCAAAGCCGTCAACTCCGTACTCCTCTTCATAGATATCCTTCGGAGGTTCCTTCTCAAAATCTGATAAGTAGATACCAGGGGCGAAACCATAATGAGTACATTTGAATGTACTCAGCAAGACATCCATCATGTCACTTACCAACATGCAAGTATGCTTATATGGTGGAATAGGTAGGCTATAAATATGGTTCACTATCAACGGTGTTCATATATGATGACACCACAGTTGCAGTCAGGTTAATCTGTATCTTCGTTGAAGAAGATACTTCAAAAGAAAATAATCTAGTTTTATTTCTCTTGTAGATATCACATGTACAAGGGTTTCGTTAAGTTTTGTTAAAGAAGGTTTTCTCTTTGCAAAACTTCTTGGAATCAGTTTCCAGAATTCTTGCTTAGAGTAGAAAAGGTTTATTGCAAAACATTTTGTTTTGTATAGCAACATCTGGCTTTTCATCATCGACGATACCTCCACGGTATAAGTTTCCATTCCTTTCCGAACTTCACAAGTTCAACACTTCCTTTCCAAAAATTTCCCTTTCAAAAACTTCCTTTTTGAAAACATTGACACAATGCTAGCTACATGGCCATTCAACTGTCCATATCCGAGGACGCGGCTTCTTCGAAAAAGTTATACTCTGCAGAGGTGTACACATCCACCAGATCCAGTACACCTCCCGTGAACAATCACGGACTGTAACAACAGTATGTAAACATCAGGTATCTGATCATAACCATCCACTATGTTCAAGCTAGAATATGCCTATCTCTCAGTTGAGTTTTACCACATCCCCGGCACCGAGCTAATCCCCGCCAAGCCAGGATGCCTCAACTGATGCATCCGGAGGGAAAATTAATCCCACACTTTATATGTCTCCACGACATTCGGTTCAGAGGATCGCATCCCCTATAGCACATTGAGATAGCACACTAATAAGAACAAACTTCAAGTTAAGACCCTTGCCCATGTTGGGGTAGGGTGGCAGTACGGTAAAGGTTGTCCGGCGAAGACTAGGTTATGTGTCATTTTTGAAAACACACTTTCTCAAAAATGACCACTTCCACATTCCTCCGGAGAACAAGGATCCGCCTTTTCTCCGGGTTTTTCCGTAAAGCCTTTGTTTTGTAGAATCACAATTTTAGGGTGTCCACTTAGAGACTAGTATATTTGATGGTAATAAATACCATATGGTGGCTTATGGGCTTGGTATTACCAAGTTTAACTATTGGCATGATAGTAACCTATAATATAGTAGAGTAGTAAATTCCACATCAAAAATAGTTTTGATAATCAAGTTTTTGTAAAACTTCAGAGGTAAAACATGCATGATAGATAATGATAAGTATTGTATCAGCAAGCATCAGGATGGCTTGCCTGGTATCTCTTTGTGTCCCTGGTTTTGGAGTGACTGGAACTTGAAACAGAGCTTCACGACACTTCCTTCCTCTTCGTTTTCTAACGTCGTAAAAAGGAATAAAGGACACACATTCAGAACCAATCAAGGCAAGCAACCATACGTAACAATACATACAGCAAGGAAACTAATAATAACCTATCACTCAATTATTAATGGAGCAAACAAACAAACAAACACACTTGGCAGAAAGGCCATTTAATAAGACAACTCAAGGTTGGAGGTACATATCTCACAACCTTAATATCATGGATTCAGTGGGTGTGCCACTCTCATACCAAGATATTAATAAGCCCAAAATACACTTAGTTTCACAAGGGTGAGACTACTAAAAGTGTATAAAACATGCACAATAATAAGCATGGTAATGGGTCTATCAACCCAACCACAAAAAGAACAAGATAGCCATTCTACTGAGTCTAAATTGACATCAAGAATAAATGAAACACCTGATTTGTAAAAATTACTTTTACAAATCAGTGAGCCTACACAAATGTAACAAGGTAATAGACTCATCATAAAACACACAATTTCTCATAGTGAGAACAATAGAAACAATGAATAAAAAGGAGGAATTCTATTGACATGTTTCTACTAAGGGTTTGCTATGCAAGCATGCATAACAAGTAAAATACTAAAATGCAAACAAGTAACCATGTTATCATAATGGTAAATGAAAACATGTCCTTATGCAAGGATACATAAACATCTACCAAACACAGGTTGGCAGGAAAAATAATTTAACACAAAAACTGCTAAGGAAACTAGTACTACTCAAACATGAAGAATCAATGGATGAATTTCAATCAAGTAATTGAAATACAACCAGAGGGTCCATGTCATAAAAACAGGAGTGAAAAATATATATACTTGCTATAACAAAAATATCCCATTTAACAAAACAATGCATCAATTTGCAAGGCAACTCCTATATACTAGTGGTAATAAAAAGGGCATTATTAGAGGAATCAAACAACCCTTCAAGAATGTATTTTTCCTAGCAAGCCACACATGATTACAACCACTTACAAACAGAAGCACACCCATTTTTGTTTAGCACAAAAATTCCCAAAGCAAAAATACTAGGCACTCATTAGTTATGAAACTACATAAGAGAAATGCATCTAGTTTGGGGAAATAATGTTTCCACCAAAAATGCAATGAAACCAGTGGGTGTTCCACTAGCATAAAAAAGCATTAAGAGGTCACAAAGCCTCTGGTCACACTTGACAACAATTAGCAAAAAACTAAACTAGCATCTAGTGCATTAACAATACTAGCAGAAAATAATAGGGTGCTTAAATAAGCAAGGCAATGCTACTCATGCTATTGTTTTCACACATGTGAAAACTTTAGGGTTCAAGTACTCATAACAACCTTATCAAAATGCTACTGGTCCTATGAACACAATACAAAAATATGTGGCTACACAACCACAAAAACTTATGTCAAAAATCCCACACATGAGGGAATTTTTCCATAACAATTTCATAGCCATCACAAAGCTACTCATGCTTTTCTACCAACTCAAATGCAAGATAGCAGAGGTGATAACCACACAATATAAGTACCAACATGGTACTGGATCCAATCAAAAATCCAAGGTGCTTTGCACATGAATTTAACACTCAAAAATTGCTATGCAAGATTTAACTAGAGAATAAATCATATGCTATTAACAAAAATAATATTTCTCCTCAACTCAGGTCCACACATTCTAACATGCTAAAATAGCTAAGTAACACTTAGAAAACAAGTTCACACCACTTGCACATGCTAGAAAACAATATTGCAATACAAAAATATCATCACACAAATTAATTAACTAAAATGCCAAAATGGCAGAAACAAGCAAATCAAAGATCTGTCCACCAAATTTTCTAGGATGCTCTAAAACTTAAACCCATCTAGGTTTGGATAGTCCTAAACATATACAAGACCATCCAATTTGGTTTGCATCAAAATTCATCTTTAATTAATTTATAAAAATCACCAAAGTGCTCTCTGGTGTTTTACCAAATTGCATGCCATTTTAAAAATGCTATGAATTTGGAAACGAGGTTAATTGCTCATGTTATGAAATTTCAAGGGCTTTCCAATGCAATTGGCCTCACTTCATTCTGAGTTGTGAAATAAAAATGGTGCTCATTTTGGTGTTTCTGGTACCTGTTGCCAAATCATTTTTAATTTCAAAACTATCTATCCAAAAGTAGATCTATAACTTGGAGATGGTTTAGATTTAGTTGCTTTACATCCGTGAATTTTTGTTTGGTCAAATTCATCCTTTAGCTTAGTTTTTAAGGCCAAAAGCAATCATGCAACAATCTGTGGAAAATAAAAATGGAAAAACAACAGACTGGGCCAGATCTGGAGTTGGGCCGGCCAGATCCAGTGGCACCGCGGGCAGATCTACTCCGAGCCGCTGACTCGCGGGCCAGCCGCCACGCGGGCAGCCACGCGGGCGAGCACAGCCCCACTGGCAGGTTCAACGCTCTCTGCGCGCGGTCAAGGGCTGCATGACGCCATCGCTGTGTCACCCCGACGTCACCGCCGGCGGGACGGGATTCCGGCGAGCTCTACTCGACGCTACCGTTAACCATTTTGAAAATCGAGGGCACCCACGCGCTGTACTTGTTGCGGGTAACGTTCTAGGGCATGCTCCGTTTCCAGGGAACGATCGGAAAAGCGGCGGCAACGGCGCGCGGCGGCGGCCGGACGGCCACCACGGCGCGGACACGACCCAGAGGGAGAGGGAGGGGGAAAAAGCACGGCGGGGGTCCGCCTCCTTACCCTAGACGCGTAGGAGGAGTCGGTGAGGTCGGAGGGCGAGCGAAACCGCGGCGATTTGCCGCCGGAGTTCGTCGGGGGCCGAAGAGGAATCGGGACGGCGCGGCCTCCTCGTTGCGCTTCGGCTCGATCCCTTCTGCAGAGAGGGCAAGTACGACGTGGCGGAGACGATGGGGACCATGGCTGCCGGCGGCGAGCACCGCAATGGCCCAATCGACGGTGAGCTTTTTCTAGGGTTTCGGTTTTGGCTTTTGTACAGTGAGAGAGAGGGAGAGCTCGTGGGGGGGGGGAGAGAGGGGCACTGGGGAACACAAGCACATGGGCCTCTTTATCCCCAAGGATTCCTTCCCATCGAAGCAATGGCCTAGGCTCTCTGTATCTACAGCATGGCTAGAGGTAGGAGATGACTCAGATTTCATTTTGGTCCCTGGATATTTACAACTAGGTCCTTCTCTTCTCTGAAAAAGGATGTTTTCACTAAGCAAACAAGGTTTAAATTTTAAATCCTTTTGCCCAAAATTCTAATTAGTTAAGATACACAACATATGTGAAAATTGGCTCAATTAGATAAACTTGATAATTCAAAGTTGTTCAAATTTGAATTCTTACATAAATGGACATTGAATTTATTAACCTACTTAGGAGCTTCCAAAAATGATAATTTTTGGTACACATTCCTTATTTGATGCGATACTTATGTGGTAGAAAATTCAAGTCATTTTGAGTTACTTCATAGAACAAACATGTTCAAATTTCAAAAAGGTGCTGTCAAGAAAACAGGGGTTTTTGGCAACTTAAATTATTCAAAAACTTGTGCCCTTTTGGTTTTCATCCTTATTTATGATATAGAGCATGTGGTATTTATTTCATGGCATTTGGAAAAAGTTTGTAGAACAAACTTGTTCAAAATCCCAAATGTTGCTGTGGAGAAAATTCATGTTTTCAGGACTTTAATGGATTCAAATTTTGGTCTCCTCTTGTGTGTTCCTTATTTGATATAAGGAAACAATGGTATTAATTTCAAATCATTTTAAGAAAGTTTCCAATAGTAACTTGTTGAGTTTTCTGTTTCTGGAAATATTGGAATTTCTATTTAATAAAGCACTTGGCTTTTCTTTAGCAATGCTTTGCCAAAATATTTATATGACTAGAGATAGCAAGTCAATGCTCTCAAATACTTTTGTTTTTAATCTTGCAAGGTTGGAAAAACATTTGATAATATTTTGGTGAAGCATTTAAGAATGCCTCTTTTTCTGATAATCTTTTTAGGGAAATTTATTAAGTGTTTCCTCTTTCTTAATTTAGGCCTTGGAATAATATTCAACAAGTATGAGTTTTATAAGGTAGTTTGGAAAACTCTTTGATCAATATTTACTTTAGAAAATATTGTCAAAGTCATTGGAACAATATGTTGAATATTTTGTTTTCAATTTCTTAGCCATGTAAGTTTATATAATTAGTTTGTTTAGTTGCACTCAAACAAATACAATCAAAGTTTAATTGTCACAATCAAAGTTTAATTGTCGAGCAATTAGCAAAACAACTGTGTTAACAGGTATTCCAAAATTGGGATGTGACACGGGGTTCATAGGTTCACTAGTGATGTCTCTCCATAAAAGATAGCATGCTGGGTGAACAAATTACAGCAGTGCAATTGACAAATAGAGGTTGCACCGTAGTGCACATTCATGACATGATGACTACTATGATCTTTAGTGCGGGCATTACAACAATATACATAGATCGTAATCGAACTGCATCTATGACTAATAATACACCCTCAGGTTATCATCCGAACCCCCTTAGGTATTATGTTTCAAGCAACAGATAATCGCATTAAGCAATGTGTGTAATGTAAGCAATGATTGTGCACGCGGGCACTCACAGCGTTGTTTTTTCCCTAGTGGCAACATCACATCCTACACCCTCACGTTTCTGTCACTCGAGCACAGGCGAAAAGGAGGCATTAACCCAACTACCGAGCATACATACTCCCTCTTGGAGTCACTAGCAACTACTTAGCCAGAGCAACCACTAGCAACGGAAAGCATGCAAGATCACAAATAACATATGCAACAAAGACTATAATCAATTTGGAATAAGTTCAATATTCATCGGATCCCAGCAAACACAACACATAGAATTACATAAGAACAACCTCGGTCATGTTAGGCAGCTCACGAGATCTAAACATTGAGGCATAGGAGGATAAGACAACCATCTAGCTACTGCTATGGACCTGCAGTCCAAGGATGAACTACTCACACATCACTCCGGAGGCAGGCATGGTGATGAAGAGGCCTCCGGTGATGATCTCCTCTCCGGCAGGGTGCCAGGAGACAGCTTCAGAACCCCCTGATCTAGGGTTGACGACGACAGCGGCTTCGGAAATTTTTGGATATTTTTGATCAGGTACCTAGGGTTTTCCTTCAGAGGGGAATAAATAGGCGAAAGGGCGACGTCGGTGTGCCACCAGGGTGGCGTCAACACCCCCAGGCGCGGCCAAGGGGGGCCGCGCCTGGCTATGGTGAGGCCCCCCTGGTGCCCGTCTTCGACTCCTCTTCGGACTTCTGGATTCTTCCGGGGAAAATAGGAATTTCGGGATTCGTGGGGTCCAATTCTGAGAATATTTAAAGAACAACTTTTCTGAAATAAAAAATAGCAGAAAACAAGGAACTGGCACTTGGCACCTTGTTAATAGGTTAGTCCGGGAAAACGTGTAAAAATGTTATAAAGAAGGGAGAAAACATGTAGCAATTGGCATAATATCAACATGGAACATCAGAAATTATAGATACGTTGGAGACGTATCACGGAGCTGATAACATGTGTGAGTTCTGCCACCATAACAATGAGCTCGTACCGCGTATATCTTTTTTCTAGAAATGGGAGCCTTGGCCCAGCCTCTGCATCAAAATGATGAACACGGCTGGTTTTTAAAAAAAAGATAGAAATATCAAAAGTTGATCATCTTACAACTCATGGGTCAATAATGTGGCCACGAACACCAACCAAAGAAAGTTTACATCGTTATGCATCTAATCGTCTCGCATTAAGCCACCCACCCCAGCCGTAAATAGCCCGAACGAGCGTCATCATTCGAGCACAGCCTGTATCCGTAAGTCCTCGTTGCTCCGCAAGAAGAAGGAAGAACCATGTATGGATATAAAAAACCATCGTATTGATAACCTGCAAAAAAAAGAACACCCTTTTTCTTGTCAAACACAACATTGTTACGACAATTCCAGATAGGCCAAAGAATAGAGGCTAGACCTACTTGTATACTTGCCTTTGTCTTTTTATCAATTTCATTAAGTCAAGACCCAAACATATTAGCAATGATAGTCGGAGGATAAATGTTAAAATTGAAATAAATGAGGCGCCAAATATTGTGGGCAAAAGGACAAGATATAAAAAGATGATGAACAGACTCATCAGTGTCGCAAAATATACAATTCTTACGTCTCATACAACTTCGTTTGATTAAATTGTCTTTAGTAAGGATCACTTTGCGTTTGACGGACCACCTAATGATTATATTTTTAACGGCACCTTTAATTTCCACAAATATTTTTGAAAATAAAGTGTAGAACCATGCATTATATCCGCATACATGGATCTCACCGAGTGTACCTACTCTTCATGCCTCCTACAGCTTCGTCCGTCTATTGGAGGCTGACGAAGAAGACATAGCCCTTGATGCAATTCTGTTCGTGATGCTCGAACAGTCTGATCCCTACCTGTGTTCATCAAACACTGTGTTTGATCGACGCCCTAGTTGTAGGGCAATGAAGTCCACCTAGTCCTTATCGAGTCTATCCGGGTACACCTTGAGGTGTCTAAAAGTAATAGCCCCGAGAGGAAATTAATAATAATGTGGTTATTATCATATTTTATTTTGGGAGTATTACTCATGTGCCCCTGATTTCTTATTCTTGCTCACTTTTCCCCACGCTCTAAACTTGTGCTCACTTTTCCCATTCTCTTATCTGAAACCGTCACAATTGTTCAAAACGGGCGTTTGCCGTCCAGTCAATGCATTGACTGTCAACTGATGAATTCGCTCTGACGAGTGGGGCCGGGTCCTCCTTTAACCGGTGCGTGCCTAGTGGGACCGCAAGGAGACACGTAATCTTACCTTTTCTTAACCAGATAGACACCACCAGATCGTGCAACCTCGCCCCCTCCACCGCCACCCAATCCCCTCCGCCGTCATTGGGCCGTGTTCGCCACCGCCCCATCCTCTCTGCCGCCATTGTGCCGCGTACTCCGCCACATCTACCCCACCTAACCATCTGGGATTGTGCAACCATGTTGATCCAGAACTCCCGGAATGCCCTTAGCAGTGAATCGCAACATTTTAAGAATGCAAGCTAGTCAACGTTGCGCTCATCAATGCCAACGTCGGGCGCATGCATAGCAGTCTGAAACGCTGGCATGCATTAAAGGCTGACCGCGCGTGTGGATGCTAGCAGGATGGATTTAGTTATCAACAAACTCGGCCCGTTCTATGACGTACGAAGCATACAACGGCCCAACAGACAATGACACAGAAACGCAGCCGCACTTGTCCCACTGGTCACGTCCAACGAGCGACACAGTCCCACACAGCCCCACTAGTCAGAGTTAACGGAATACACAGCAACGTCGGGTGTGAGCATTCATGAGTGTTTCACCTAAGGAGATGGGAAAAGTGAGTAAAACATTCAAGCATGGGGAAAAGTGAATAGAACTAAGGAATCATGGACACAAGAGTAATAATCCCTTTTGTTTTTATGATAAATGTTTTTTTCTCGTGCTATAATTTCGGGTATGACTATGCACCGATATTTCCTCTCGTTAGGATTGCACAATGATCAATTAGATTGTCATACGTCCTCTGTCTCAAAATAATTGTCGTTGAAATGAGTTCACGTGGATGCATCTAATAATTGAGTACATCTACATAGATCCAGCTCAAAGATAATTATTTTGAGACGGATGGAGTACTAAATGATGCAAAAAATAATATGTCAGCTCAGGGCTGATTGTAACTTAATTGTGCTAGCTGGGGATAGATTGTTAGATCGGTATAAAATTATAGGCTGGTTCAAAGCCTTTTTTTTTAGAGAACATTAAGGTTCAATTTAGGTGCTCATAAGCAAAGTTATGACCAAAAAGGTTCAAATTACGTGTGGACTTACTAAACATGAATTTTCTATACCAATTTTGGCTGCTCATTCTAACCCCAATGAACCCAATAGATGGAATGGAAGATCGGCATCAATGGTTGTGGAAGAGGAAGCTGGTAGAAGATTCACTGGTGGAGAACAGGCCAGTAGCACCGGTTTGTAAGGGCCTTTGGACTCGGATACAAAACCGGTGCTACGTATCCGGGACTAAAGGCCCCCCCCCTTTAGAACCGGTCAGTCACCAACCGGTTCTAAAGGCCTCCACGTGGGCGCCGAAGAGCGCGCGCAGGCGGAGGACCTTTAGAACCGGTTGGTAACACCAACCGGTCCTAAAGCTTTTTTTTTCTCTTTTTTTTTTCTTTTCTTTTCAGAGTTTCCAATTCCGTATTTAGGGTTTAGGGTTTAGGGTTTAGGGCGTGTTCCGTATTTTCAGGGTTTCCGTTTACGTGTTTCCGTTTCTAAAGAAGGCAATACGTATTTTCAGAAAACACGTAATCGGAAATACGTATCCGGAAACACCGATTCCGTGTTTGCGGTTAAGTGTTTCCGATTCCGTGTTTGCGGTTAAATGTTGATGCACCAAATAAAAGTACATATATATATACATGTAACACGAAGTAATCGACCGAGAATTACATAATCTGAAGTTCGTTTTGAATAGCTGTATACTTGCATAGAGAAGGGAGCTGGCTATAATTGGTTCATAGGATGGAAAAATTCTCCGTCTTCTGCTATGACTTGCGTGAGAAGAAATCCTGCCAATTCCTCTTTAATAGCCTTGCAACGGTCGATTGGTTTGAGCTGCGCCTGCTTTCGTGCCATCTTGAAAAGAAGTAGATGAAAACAATTAAGTTATGAACAAAACTAAACATAATTAATGGCAACATAAATAAAGTTGTGATGATCCAGTTACGTACCTCTAGATTTCTCCTAGTACGGGATTTCTCATTGATCGTCCTGTGAATGAACTCGCAAACGTAGTATCCACAATAATCAGTTCCCTGTGGTTGTTGTGGGACTTTCTATATACGAGAAACATAATTCAGTCAAATTAATAATAATCAAGAGAATGGTAATGGTATTTAAATCAGGGTACGTAGTACTACTTACTTTGTTAATCTGAAAGTGGAGAATGTCTGCCCATGTACCGGGTTCTTCCTTGATGAACATTTGCCAAACCCTGGGCGACAAAAGAAAAATGAATAGAAGAGTTAATTATTACTTACTTGATATCAGGGAATGAACGAAAAAGAGGCCGATGAACGAAAGAGGCCGATATATATATACTTTTGAAGCATCTGACGCGCGGTCTTCCATGTGTCAGCGCCCCAGGTTAACGAGTCCCAGACTTCAATTTGTCCTTTATCGATTCTAATGATGAACAATATGAAGTGGCCGCTGCGCACGTGTACACACGCAGTCATGCATACTCATCAATTACACTTAACATCAGGTAAGCAAAATTGAATGTCTACAAGACAGTAACACTCACTTGAATCTGTAGGGCCAAAGTATTTCTTTTTTGGTACTTTGTCGCTTCAAAAACCTTAGCAAATCATCCGGTGTATCCTTGTTGAACCTTTCTACTGTGTTTTGATGATACGAATACGGGTCAATGAACCCAAAGTCCCAGATTCCTGCCAGTCTGCATTCACGAATCTTCATTCTGCATAGTAGCGTACAAAAAGAATGTCGTGAGTGATAATTATACGGGCAACGAACGCGAGCTTAACTAAATAATTAAATTACGCAAATAAATCACTTACAAACAGTAGCAGCTGAGGATAGACTTGTCGAGGGCACGTTGATTGTACATCTGGAATAAATCATCGAACCCAAGCTCGACACCGTAATCTCCGAAGTAGTGTTGATCCTGAACTTGAGCCATGATACAGTTTCTCTCCTGCCTTGCGGCCTCCAAGTACCAATCATGTAAACTCCGTAGTTGGGTTGTTAGATCAGTGGGATTTTCGACCAGAGGGTGCCCGGGCTTGTATGTATATACCACATCAGCAATAGCGTAACCCACGTCGCCCATGCGTGGACCGGACACTGAAGCCTGGTCAGATAAGACCTTGAGCGGGGCAATTGACCGTGCTTCTTGTTGTCCGAGCTGGGGAACTTGTTTCCCGCATTTCGTCTGCTCCGCCTGCTTCATCTCCTCCGTCTGGTTCTTCTGTGCGGTGTGCGTCTTCTCAATGTACCGTTCATAGTGTGAAAGGGGCGGCGGTGGCGGCGGTGCAGGATAATATAAGTTGTCGATGGTCCGCTCAATTTTCCACTTTGGGATGTCCTTCAGAGTTTCCTTCCAGGTGTCTGGAGGGGGCTTCCGGGGAAACTGTGTGAACCATGCGCTGGTTTTGGCTTTCACGACATCGCTTAGTTCCTCCGGAGTCATCAGGCCTGGTAACTTCGGCGGAGTCTCGACTTTCTTGGATTTCCTTGGTCTCTTCTTGGGAGGAGACCCGTTTCTTCTGAACTTCAGCTTCCGCTTTGCCGTACCCATAGTGGGCGCATCCGTCGGCTCACGGGAGTGCACGGGCGATAGACCCTCGGCCTCGGGCTCCCAATCTTCGTTGTGGGGTGGACTTGGAGGTTCGTTGGGGGGTGGACTTGGAGGTCGTGCATTCTCTGTACGAAAGTGAAAAAACTATTAAAAATAAGCTTACATGTGGTGCAACATTCAGTAATTGATGGAGGTATATATGGTGCATTTGTACCTGGAGGAGTCGGTGGCCTTGGCGCCGAGTTAGGAAACACGATGTGTTTCTTATTCCACAATATGATACCAAGCTCCATTTCTCCCAGTGTCTTCTCGCCTTCACCTCCAGGAATATGGAGCTCAATTGAATGGCATCCCGGCGTAATTGTTGACAACCCGACACGAGAATGGGATGCTGGAATCTGACCACCATGGTAGGTTGCTCCAGGTTGATTCGGTAAAGCATAGCCTGACGCCACCCTGAAGGATATGTTCCCCATTGGCATATGTATCTCACAGTTTGTCTTCTCCGTGATATCATCCACGGGGTAGTGAGGCGCCGACGGTTCGACTGCACGACCGTCTTCTAGCTGCATGTGCGTGGAACCAACGCTGCTTCTATGCTGAGATGGGACGGCATCTGCTACATGGTTGTCTTCTATTTGCAGCTGATCAGGTGCAGGACGATGTTCTACCTCCTCTTCAGTGTCAGGTAGAGGGTGTCCCCCTTTCTTCAAGAGAAAATCCACCTTTTGTTCTAATGTCGATAGCCGTTCCATCACCTTTTTCTTGCTTCTATCACGGCTTCTGTAAGTGCCAATGTCCGCTGCAAACCCTTGGATCCACGGGGTATCCGCTCCAAAGCCTCGTGTTCGTCCCCACTTTTCGGGGTTCCCGAGTGCCCTCGTCAGCTCGTCGTTCTCTCTATCGGGAACAAAAGTTCCTTTTCGAACAACTTCTATTGCCTTCTCTAGGTCTGCTACGACTTTTGTTATTTTTTCCGACCATAGTCCCTGAGCAACAATCATCCCAGTCTCAGCGTCCAACGTTGCCCCATGCGCGAACAACCAGAACTTGGACCTATCGGGCGAGTCATGTGTCTGTGGAATGATACCTCTTTTCACAAGCGCAGCTTCATAGCTTCGCCACCTAGGCAGGGCAGTCATATAGCCACCTGACCCCAAAATATGGTGATATTTCTTCTTCTTCGCATTCTCCGAATTTGTGGCCGATCGGGATGCAAAGACACCCGATTTCTTGTACGCCTTAAAATCAACCCAAGCGTCTCTTATCTTCACTAGGTTCCCAGTGAAAACTGGATCTTCGTCCTTATATTTCTTCCACAGTTCTTTCTTCCACCTCTGGAATTGTGTGGCCATCTTCTTCAAAGCCCACTGCTCGACTTTCTTCTTCTTATCGCTCGCTACGCTGAAATTTAGCCATAGCGTTTCGCAAAGAATTTTTTTCAATCTTTCATCGACATAACTAGCTCCAACGTTGGCCCCGGTCTTCGGCTTATTCCATTCTATTAAGTTGATCGGGACCAGGTCTCTTACAACAACTCCGCACTGATTTACGAATTTGCGATAAGTTTCTGGGGGCTGCAGTGGTTTGCCATCAGCAGCAACTGTATCGATCGAGAACCTTGCGGTATCTTTCAACCCTTAGGCAGGGCCTCGTTTGGACTTTGTCTCAGTACTTGCGCTAGCTGTTCCGGAGGGCGCCTAAACGGGAAAATAATGATTCGTTAGTAAGTGCAATACAAATTAATTGTTGCGTGAACAGTGACTTGAGATATACATTGGCAGAGTTTGTTCTGGAGGGCACTTCTTCATCCTCGACGTTGTCGTCGTCATCATCTACTACATCTTCTATATTCTAATCTCCGTCACCGGAGTCGTTCAAAAATTGATTGCTAAACGCCTGTCCACCGTCGTCATCACGATATATGGCCATTGCATTGTTAAAAATCATCTCGCACATTAATCTTTCCTTCTCCGCCTCACCCATTCCCGCGAGTTTATCGGCGTGCGGATCATGTGCAGGTTCTTGGGGATCCATAGCTCAACACATGCTAGTAAAATTTATAAAATGAAGAACACTTAGCGAAATTTTCATCGGGCACTTGGCGAAATTATTTCATCGGACAGTAATAAAATAATAGTTCTGGACATATTAATGAAATAATAGTTCTGGACACACCAAGAGTTACATAGCTCGGGTTAATTTTTTTAACCCTAATACATCACGATCGAATAATATCACTTATACATAGTCTCGTGACATCTCTCAAAATAATTAACTCCGACCGGGTCCTAAGCCGCGGGGTGCTGAGTCACGGGTGCTACGCATCCATAGATAAGGAACCCTCATAGGGTCATAGCTCACGTGGTAAGGAACGCTCCTAATAATCGACCAACTGCTGCTATACTGCCTATACTGCCTATCGAGCAAGTACATGTAGCGACGGACGTGCTCGTCCTCCTCCCTGATACGCTGTTGTACCACCTCCTCAGGGGCCGGCTCTCTCCGCACCGAGCGTGGCCCACGCGATGGCCACCAAAGAATATCCGGGTCGACCACGTCACCCGGATTTCTCACCAAGCCGCGTGCCCCGGTACTAAGGAGCTCCCAGTGCCAGCCTGGCGGAGCCCAGTCCCGGACATCGCCCGGCGGGTCCAACAGAGACATGAACTAAAAACATGCCCGGACTAAGTAAATATTCCATAATTAAGTAAAATACCTTAGTGTTTCTAACTTAGTAAAAAATAGTAAATTGAGAAATATAACAGAAATAAGATGAAAGTTAAACAGGAACAAAATGGTAACTTAGTAAATTTTTTTAACTTAATTAGTACAATTATTCTAACTTTCTGAAATTTTCTAACACTAACGACTTAGTGAAATTTTCTAACACACTAACTTCTAACACAACATTCTAACACAAAAATTCTAACACTAAACAAAATTGTAAAAACAAATTAAAGCACTAAAATAAATCTAACACTAACTCTAAAAATTTCTAACACTAAATTCTAACACTAACACTAACTCTAAAAAAATCTAAAACTAACTCTAAAGATTTCTAACACTAACACTAACACTAACACTAACACTAACTCTAAAAATTCTAGCACTAATTACTCTAAAAATTCTAAAACTAAACAAAATTGTAAAAACAAAAAAAAATCTTACCTACGCGTGTACAGAGGGCGACGGGGCGACGGCGAGGGGCGACGGGGCGACGGCGAGGGGCGAGAGGGCGGGGCGGCGGAGGCGGAGGCGGTACGGAGGCGGGGCGGCGGAGGCGACGGAGGCAGAGGGCGGCGACGGCAACGGCGACGGAGGCAGAGGGCAGCGCGCGACGTCGGGGCGGTCGGAGGCGAGGCGGACGGAAGCGCGGCCGGAGCAGGGCTTCGCCGTACGTGCAACGAGAGAAGACGTGCGAAAGAACTGATGAAATTTTTTCACAAGTCCTGGATATATCGCCCCACTACAGACCTTTAGCACCGGTTGCTGTTAACAACACCTTTCGCACCGGTTATTAACACAAACCGGTGCTAAAGGCCTGTACTTGGGGCCACATTCAGACCGCGCGCCCTGTACAGACCTTTAGCACCGGTTTGTGTTAACAACCGGTGCTAAAGGGTCTCTGTACAAACTGCTCGCCTCCCGCGCGCGGCGGTTTTATTGCTACAGTTCCCGATCGCGAGTTTTTCTGTTTCTCTGTATTCTCTCTTCTTCCTCTGTCTTCTCTTCTTCCTCTCTTGATCTTCCTCCATCAAGCACACCATGGCTGAAGTTTGGGAGATATACCATGGTCCCACACCATGCGGCAAGCAACTCGAGGTGTGCTACACCAACAGTTGCGAGAGGCTCCCCGGTCTTGCGCATTTGACCAATCTCTATTTGTCCTCTCCCGATGAACACCGGTTCTTCGGGCTTGATCTGGAGTATACGGCGGATAAACGGGATGTTGCCGTCATCCAGATTGCGTTCAAGGAGGCCGTTTTGGTCTTCCAATGGTCAAGGTAACGCACACGTATAATCTTGCATCTTCTATTTGTTTATTGCATGTGAAGAATACATGTGTTGCAACATATCTAACACGTATCAAATTTTTGTTGTTGCAGTAGTTCAAAGCATTCTCCGGCACTTGTTGATTTTCTAGTCAACAAGTGATATCACTTTTGCAGCGTTGACATCAGGCAAGACCGTCCGAAGTTAATACGCTTGGGTATTGTGATACCTGAAGATCACTACATTGATCTTCAGGATTTTATCCAATTGAACGGTCCAAGGACCGGGATGGCTCGCATCGCAACTGCCTTAATCCACGAGGGCTACGAAACCATGAAGTCTGGTTTCCCCCGAAAGAATCACTTTTTATGGGAGAAGAAACCACTGGACTTCACGAACGTCAAGTATGCAGCCATAGATGCATACGTCTCCTACGAGTTGTTCCGCATCTACTCGACGGAGTCATAGATGTATGCGTTCGATATATATGCATGTAATGGATATCTTAGTATGTAATTAATGGATATCTTAGTATTGTGAGACTTATGTTTGTGTTATGTGTGATCGTAAGACTCTATGTTATGAATGTGATATGATTGTGTTCTAAAATCAGAAACAAAGATATAAAATGTGGTGTAGAATGGGAAAAATTTGATCACTTACCCCAGGCGCATTTTATACTGTGCGCCTGCGGTAGTACTCTTATCCCAGGCGCATTTGTACACTGTGCGCCTGCGGTAGTACTGTTATCCCAGGCGCATTCGTCCACGGTGCGCCTGCGGTAATGTTACCCCAGGCGCATACTGAAGTTTATGCGCCTGTGGTAAGTTAGGGTGGGTAATGAGTAAGGCAACGAGAAGTGAGAGCGCAAGTGATACATCGAGCATATATATCGTGGATACATATATATAGATTGATTTAGCGAGATACCATACATGTAGATTTTTCTTCTTTTATTTTTCTTTTTTGTTTCACTTCCCTGTTTTCTTTTACATTGATTTATAAAACATGGAAAACAGAAGGTTACTTTCATTAAAAACAGAAAACAGACGCGCTAGCACGCCGCAGTGTCGCCGGAATACAAATTCTTTTATTAAAAAAGAGAAAAAAGACGAACACTACTCCTCGTCGTCATCGTCGGGGAACTCGTCGCTGACCTCCTCCGGGTCATCGTCGTTGTCGAAGTCGTCGGTGACCTCCTCGTCGTCGTCGGAGGTGCATGATGGTATGTCCGAGATAGGCCCCCACCTCGGATCGTCGGAGGCCCAGACTTCGCCGGCGTGGTCGGCCCGACGAAGCTCTTGCAGCGCATTCGTCCTCGCCTCCCGAGCGGCATCTAACGCGAGGTGGCGTTCGAGGCGGCGCTCCACCCACTCAGCCGCGCGGGTCTTCCAGAGCTCCTCGTCGGTGCTCTCCTCCCCCGGGTTGTTCCGGTAATACTCGCGGACGACGCGGTCTTCCATGGCGTCGACTAGGCCCTGAAACGCGCGGTGGCGGAGTTGGAGGTGGTCGGCGGCAGTGATGATATGCGGCTTTGGAGCCCTGGCCTCCGCTTCCCAGACGGTGTGGCAGTCGTTGAAGTTCATCAGCGACCACGGGCGGTTGAGGCGCCAGGCCGCCGCGTCCCAGGCGCGGGCGGCCTCCGCCGCCGTCGCAAAGGAGCCGAGGGGGATGCGGTCGTCCCCCCAGCGGATATCTGCGCTGAACATTCCGTTCTGCCGTGCTCGGACGCCGCGGAGGCCGGTGGTGCTGTTTCTCCTCGGAGGCATTGTGGAAGCGCGACGGTGCGTGGAGAGTAGTGGGCGCGTGGAGAGGAGAAGACGCGCTCGAGGCGCGACAGTTTATACCGCGCCCTCCTGGCCACGCGTCACAACTCCCGCGCCACGCGTGAACTCCCGCGCCACACGTGAACTCCCGCGCCACGCGTGAACTCCCGCGCCGGTTGTTAACGTCAACCGGTACTAAAGGCCTGTACAGGGGGGGCGCACATTTTCTTTTCTTCTTATTTCTGTTTCCAAAGGGGGGTGTAGAACAAAACAAACGGTATCGCCGTCATACAACCCAACCGTGGCTAGCTACTGGGTGCATATATGCATACCAAATGCACGGCTGGACGTATGACGGCGAATCCGGATGTTTTGTATTTGCTCGATGAACTGAATATATGATGTATCAAACCTTAAAGGGGGTGTAGAACAAAACAGACGATATCGCCGTCATATAGCCCAACCGTGGCTACTGGGTGCATATATGCATACCAAATGCACGGCTGGACGTATGACGGCGAATCCGGATGTTTTGTATTTGCTCGATGAACTGAATATATGATGTATCAAACCTTAAAGGGGGGTGTAGAACAAAACAATCGGTATCGCCAGCATACAACCCTGCAGTGGCTACTGAGTGCATATATGCATACCAAATGCACAACAGGGCGTATGCTGGCGAATCCGGATGTTTTGTATTTGGGAGATGAACTGAACGGTGTATGAAGCTGGGCTATATATAGGGTCCTCTGGCTCACAAGTGTTGAGCTAGGGTTTTGATCCAACGGTTAAGAAACATCTCATCCAACGGCTCACAACAGCTCGAAAGAAACACACCGTAGCCTTGATCGTACGGCTCACAATCAGCTGGAAAGAAACACACCCCGGATCCAACGGCTCACAAGCGGTTGAAAGAAACACACGATCCGTGTGATTCTATCTGATTGGTCCAAACGAAACCCTAACCCATTAAGTCCGGTTGGTGTCCCCAGCCGGGACTAAAGGGATGATCCGTTTCTATTTTTCTTATTGCCTTTCTTCTGATTGCGCCGTAATAACCATGGAACATCTTCATCATTTAACTGAATGCTTGGATCATCTTTGACTTTGAAGGGAGGAATTTCATCAAATTTATTGTAATCTTCTGACATGTCTGTCTTGTCCTCGACTCCCACGATGTTTCTTTTCCCTGAAAGAACTATGTGGCGTCTTGGCTCATCGTCTGATGTATTCGCTTCCTTATCTTTTCTTTTTCTCGGTCTGCTAGACATGTCCTTCACATAGAAAACCTGAGCCACATCATTGGCTAGGACGAATTGATCATTGTCGTACCCAATATTCTTCTGATCCACTTTTGTCATTCCGTACTTCGGGTCTACATTCACGCCTGACAGGTCGAACCATTTGCACCAGAACAAAGGGACCTTAAAGGAAGGTCCGTAGTCAAGTTCCCATATCTGCTCTATGTAACCATAGTATGTGACCCTTTGCCCGTTGTCGTCTTTTGCATCAAACCGGACGCCACTGTTTTGGTTGGTGCTCTTTTTACTTGGTCTGCCGTGTAAAATGTGTTACCATTTATCTCGTACCCTTTAAAGGTCAATATAGTCGAAGATGGTTGCTTGGCCAACAAGTATAGCTCATCTTCAACAATGTTGTCATTAATGAGACGTCTTTGCAACCAACCGCCGAAAGTCTTCGCGTGTTCTTTAGCAATGAAATCTTCAGGTTGCTCCGGGTATTTCGAGCGTAAAAGATCCGTGTGTTCCTGGATATATGGAGCCGCCAAGCTGGAATTAACTAGAACTGTGTAGTGTGTGCTTGAGTGAAAGATTGCTCGTCCATACATGTTGTTGATTTCTTTCCTAGCGTGCCTTTTCCACGCAGTCTCCCCTCATGGCGCGACTGAGGAACACCGATCGGGTTCAGGTCAGGAATAAAGTCAACACAAAACTCAATGATCTCCTCTGTTCCATAGCCCTTGACCATGCTTCCTTCCGGCCTAGCACGGTTTTTAACATAATTCTTCAAGACTCCCATGAACCTCTCAAAGGGGAACATATTGTGTAAGAATACAGGACCGAGAACGGAAATCTCTTGGACTAGGTGAACTATGAGGTGCGTCATAATATTGAAGAAGGTTGGTGGGAACACCAATTCGAAGCTGACAAGACATTGGACCACGTCCTTCTGTAAACTTGGTAGAGTTGCTGGATCGATTGCCTTCTGAGAAATTGCGTTGAGGAATGCACATAGCTTCACAATGGGTACTCGCACGTTTTCTGGCAGAAGCCCCCTCAATGCAATCGGAAGTAACTGAGTCATGATCACGTGGCAGTCATGAGACTTTAGGTTTTGGAACTTTTTCTCTTCCAGGTTTAGTATTCCTTTTATGTTCGACGAGTAGCCAGACGGGACCTTGATACTGCTCAGGACTTGGAAAAAGATCTCCTTCTCTTCCTTGGTAAGAGCGTAGCTGGCAGGACCTTTGAAATTCTCTGGATTCATCAGGTCGTCTCGTTCGTGCATACGTTGGTGGTGCAGCCGTGCTTTTGGTGTATCTCTCGACTTCTTCCCATGCACGCCCAATAAGTTTAGCAGGTTCACACAAATATTTTTCGTCACGTGCATCACGTCGATCGCAGAGCGAACCTCTAGGAATTTCCAATAGGGTAGTTCCCAGAATATAGATTTCTTCTTCCACATGGCTACGTGGTTGTCGGCGTCATTCAGAACAGATTGTGTGCCAGGACTGTTACCAAAGATTACTTTTATATCTTTGACCATGTCATATATATCAGTACCTTTAGGGAGGGTTGGCTTCCTCCGTGTATCTGCCTCGCCTTTGAAATGCTTTCCTTTCTTTCTTACGGGATGCCTTTCTGGAAGAAATCGACGATGCCCCGGGTACACATTCTTGCCTATATGTATACTTTCAGTCTCGCCTAAACAGTGTGTGCATGCGCTGTATCCCTTGTTTGACTGTCCTGAGATGTTACTAAGAGCGGGCCAATCATTGATGGTTACAAACAGCAACCCTCGTAGGTCAAATTCCTCTTGTTTGTACTCGTCCCACACACGTACACCTTCGTCGGCCCACAACTCTAAAAGTTCATCAACCAGTGGCCTGAGGTACACATCAATGTTGTTGCCAGGTTGCGACGGGCCTGGGATAAGCACTGGCATCATAATGAACTTACGCTTCATGCATAACCAAGGAGGAAGGTTAAAGATACATAGAGTCACGGGCCAGGTGCTATGACTGCTACTCTGCTCCCCAAACGGATTCAGGCCATCTGTACTCAGACCAAACCTTAAGTTTCTTGCGTCACGTGCAAAGTCCTCGTACTTATCGTCGATGTTTCTCCACTGCGACCCATCAGCGGGGTGTAGCATATCGTCTTCCTTACGGTCTTCTTTGTGCCATCGCAGCAACTTGGCATGCTCTTTATTTCGGAACAAACGTTTCAACCGTGGTATTATAGGAGCATGCCACATCACCTTGGGAGGAACCCTCTTCCTGGGGCGATCGTCGCCCTCAACATCACCAGGGTCATCTCGCCTGATCTTGTACCGAAATGCACCGCATACCGGGAAGGCAGTTAAATTCTCGTGCTGACCGCGGTAGAGGATGCAGTCATTGATGCATGCATGTATCTTATGCACTTCCAATCCTAGAGGGCAGACAACCTTCTTTGCTTCGTATGTACTGCAGGGCAGCACGTTATCTCTTGGAAGCATCTTCTTCATTATTTTCAGCAGATTTTCAAATCCCTTGTCAGATAATCCATTCTCTGCCTTCCATTGCAGCAATTCCAGGGTGGTGCCCAGCTTTTTCTGGCCATCTTCGCAATTTGGGTACAACAATTTTTTGTGGTCTTCTAACATGAGCTCCAACTTCCATCTCTCGTTTTCACTTGCGCAGTTTATCTGTTCTTCACGAATGACCTGACGAAGATCATCATCAGACTCATCAGCAATGTCCTCAAGTTCAGGCTCGTCTTCCCCTATTTCAGTATCACCGTGTTCAACGAACATAGGATAATTATCATCATCCTCTTCTTCTTCATTGTCTTCCATTACAACCCCTCTTTCTCCGTGCTTGGTCCAACAAAAATAACTGGGCATGAAGCCTTCTTGCAACAGGTGGGTGTGTATGGTTCTTGAGTTATGGAAATTCCTCTTATTCTGGCATTTTTTACATGGACAAAAAATAAATCCATTCTGCCTATTTTTCTCAGCCACATTGAGAAAACTATGCATGCCATTAAGCAATTCGGGATGGCGTCGATCACTGTACATCCATTGCCGGTTTATCTGCATTATATAAATTTATCAACAACCATTATGCTAAATCATCATGACTAAATTAATTAATTAATACAAAAAGTTCATCACACGTTAATACCAAACTAGCGTATAGTGACCATACATATATAGTTCTCATAAAAATACACACTGAAACCATCCATAAAAACTCTCTCTAATTAATGCATTTAAAAACAAAAAGAAATGCGATCAAAATCGCAACAAAGGTAACAATTGACCCGACGGCATAATGATACCAAGCCTCTTTACTAATTGCATATTTCCTAATCTTTCTAATCTTCAGGCGCATTGCGTCCATCTCGCTCTTGTGACCATCGACGACACCGGCAAGAACCTTTTCCAAGGTCATCTTCTCTCTTTCAGTTTTTTCCAACCTTTCTTCGGTTTTTTTCAATCTTTCTTTCAAGCCAACATTTTCTTGTTCAACTAAGTATAACTTCTCAACAATAGGGTCGATTGGCATTTCTGGTTCCACTACCTCCTAGATAAAAATATCTATGTCAAGTTGGTCGGCGTAAGTAATTGTCGTATAATCAGGAAATGAAAATATGTAGTGAAAAAAGATAATATACCACATCCGAATCATAGACTGGACGAGGGCCAACGGGGACGGATATCAAAACCATGGCGCTATGTATATAAAAAAAATAACCAACAATAAGAAAATTATATACAAGTAAATATATACGTAAATCATACAAATCAAAAAAAAATTTGGTAAATAAAAACAATAGGCTCACCAAGGTTGTGTCGGTGATGGGGCGATCGACGGCAGTGAGGAAGGGGACAAGGCGCGCGACACTAAAAAAACCACAAATCATAATTAATTTTGAGCTCAAATTGCATCAATTTGTATACATAACAACATGAATAACAAATTCTAGCTTAGACATTTCATCAAACACCTAGCTAGCACAACAAAAATGAAATGAGCAAGAAAACGAGCAAAACTTGCAATGCCGGAAGAGGGAATGTTGATGCTAACCGTAGGACCGATGGGTACCAACAATCTTGACAAATGGTGGAGAAAAATGGGGATGGATTAGACCTCACAAGAGGAAGGAGAGAGCAAAAATGGAGTTGAGTTAGAGCTGGAAAAAATGGAGCTGAGCTCGGGGTGGTATGTAGGGTTTAGGGGAGGGCTTTAGGACCGGTTTGTGTTACAAACCGGTTCTAAAGGATATGACAGCGGGACCCGCAGTAGCTGCAAAAAATGAGAAAACCTGTAGAACCGGTTTGTGATACAAACCGGTTCTAAAGGGTCTGCCCCTGGGACCCCCTCCCTGCAGCAAATGACCCGCAAGGCCTTTAGGACCGGTTTTGTGTTACAAACCGGTTCTAAAGGCCTTGCGGCCATTTGCTGCATGGGTGGGGCCCAGGGGACAGACTCTTTTGAACCGGTTTGTATCACATCCGGTTCCATTGTGCTTGGCTCAATGCCCTGTTTTCTACTAGTGATTGGAGAGGATAGGAACCTCGTGCGGCCGACATCGAGCGACATATCCTGCTAACACAGGTCGCGGAGCTGCTCACAACAAAGTGGCCGGACTAACCATTCATCTTTTAAAACCCACACCTGAACTAACTCGACCTGAATTTAAATATATAAAACTTCCTCAAAAAAAATATAAAAAATTTCGTTTTAGATTCAAAATATGTTTTTATGAATTCTTGGCAGTATACAGTCCTAATCGACGAGCGAGGCAACGCGCACCTACGTGATCTTAGTATCTACTCCCTCCGTCCGAAAATAAGTGTACATTTACCTTTTTGGAAGTCAAATATTTTGAAATTTCACCAAATTTATTGAAAAACGTAACAATATTTATTACACTATGTTGGTATCGTTAAATCCGTTTTGAAACGTAGTTTCATAATACATATATATCAAATCAAATATTTTGATATTATTTTCTATAAAATTGGTCAAATTTTAATTTTTTTTGACCTACACTAATTCTATAAGTACCCTTATTTGAGAACGGAAGGACTAGCTAAAACCAGCCATGATCGTGGCCTCGCTGGATCCCAAAGTCAGATGTTCCAAGAGTAACTGAGTAACTAATTTCTTTGGAAATGCAAAACTAGCTAGCCGGGTCAACTAGTACGATCCCCACGGAGGCTGCCCGTTGCCAGATCCCAAAAACCACAACTCCCGGCATGGTGTGCGGTGAAGTAAACGGTCGGCACGCTTCACCCGAGGCGGGAACGATTCCAATGCTACTTGACCATCTCATGCAGACCACCAAAAACTAGTAGTACACTAGCTAGCTTACTCTTTTGTTTTCTTGACTTGATCTCGGCTCAGTCACACACGTTCTTTTAAATTGATCGCCCAACCTAATCAAACCGAATGGAATCTCTTCAAGTCAACCGTGTAATACATAGAAGGCGCTTGGTTGCTTCCCTAAGTAGGGTTAGTATACGACTATAATTGAGTGAGCCAGTAGATCTAAGTCTGGTTGCTTCCCTAAAGAGCTTAGTTGATCGTCACACGTACACTCCTCTTGGTCATGTGCCGCCGCAAGTCAGCCCTCCCGACGAGCAATGAGTCCATCCATTTCTATCTATATATCTATCTATTATCTATCTATCTACTATTATATATTATTTAGTAAAAGCAATATACGGGTGGTGTTCAATAGAGACACCAGGTTGATTCACATCATGTGAATTATGTTAACCCTTTGATTAGGATGATATATAATTATAACGGTCAAGATTTAAAAGTATTAATTACCCGTAGAATCATATATTGTTTTGGACATGAAAATCTGTGACGTTAGCCACGCAAGTTTTTTTTATGCACACACATTTATTTTATAGTACGTGGAAATTAAATTAGAATTGGTTCCAGCAAGGACCTAAGCCATACCACATTGTCCAAACGCACTAGTGGAAACACGGCCACTAGTCCCGGTTGGTAAGCCCCATTTGTCCCGGTTTTTGCAACCGGGATGGGCCAGGAGGGACAAATGCCCCTCCCCCATTTGTCCCGGTTGTGCCAGGACCCGGGACAAATGGGCTGACCACGTGGCGAACCTGGCCAGGGGATTTAGTCCCGGTTCTTAACACGAACCGGGATGAATGCCTCCTCTGCCGCGGCAGCATTTTTGCTATTTTCTCTGCCGCGGCAGAATTTTTTTTTCTGCTTTATTTTTTCCTTTTTTTTCAACCAATTCCATTTTACGATACACCCTGGCACCATACACTTATAAGGAGCCTTGTTGGCCCCTCCCCGGACCTCCCAGATCCCAGGAGAGGAGAGCAGCCCGGTGGCCCTTCCCCGGACCTCCGGATCCCACGACAAGAGAGGAGCCTCGGTGGCCCCTCCCCGGACCTCCGTGAATAAGTAATACTTATATATAGAAAAATAAGGAACACTTATATTACATAAGCTAAGTATATGGAGCATATTACATGACCGATGGAATTACAAAATAAAATTTAGCCCGTAATTTCCTCCTGAATTGCTCGTACGCGCTCCCTTGGTAGAAGACCGTCCTGGAGCCGTTCGATCTAATATAAATAAGAGTGGTCAATATATATTAGTGAAATAGATGCTAATAAGAAAATTGACGACTGACGTACATTAAGGTGCTTCCCGTCTGACGAATGAACTCGCAGGCGAATATATTAGACGGAGATGTTCGTTCACGTATTTGTTCCAGTTGTTGTGTTTGTTCCAGCGCCATTCCTATAGCCATTTGACGGAGAGTGAACAAAACATAAGAGGGGTCCAATTTAGAAGCACAAAAAATATGTAAAAAAAAATGGCCAGCTCATATAATAGAAGCACAAAAAAATGACCAATTTTTTTTAAAGAAATAGTCGGAAAAGGGACAGGGACAGGCAGCGACGCAGCGGATGCCTGCCTCGTAATCCCCAACCGGGCTCCCCTTCCCCAACCGCGTCCACTAGCCAGTGACGCAGCCTTTCCCACGTTTTTAATTAAGCCCACTGGCCGCGTTCGGTCAAAGGGCCCACTGGCCAGCGGCCCAGTGGCCGCCTCGCCTTCCCACCCCGCAGCCACGCGGGGTCAAAGGGGCCACTGGCCAGCGAACCCATGGCTTCCTCGCATGCTCCCACGTCCCCACGTCTTTAATTCGGACTCATAACCGCAGCCGCGCGCGGTCAAAGGGCCCACTGGCCAGCGACCGAGTGGCCGCCTCGGCTTCCCCGCGCCCCCCACTTCCCAACCCGTGGCCACGAACGGTAAAAAAGGGCCCACCGGCCAGCGACCCAGCGGCCACACGCCCTCTGCCTCGACTTCCCCGCGCATTCATGGCCGACCTGCAACGGCCGCCATGTTCTCGCCGCCGGTTGGCATGCCATCCCCGCCCGGGTTATTTTTAAAGGGCCCCGCCACACCGTACACCGGCAAACCCCGCTCCCAGCACGAACCCTAACCCTAGCCATGTCGCCCCGCCGCTGGTTCAAGCGCGCCAAGATCGAGCACGAGGCCGGGTCCGCCAGCGGCGCCGAACGGAGAGGCGGCGGCGTTCCCCCCCACCGCGGGAGGCGTTCGGCTTCGGTCCGGGCGGCATCCGGATAGGGGGCGGCCCGTGCCTCCCCGCACCACCTCCGGCAGCGCGCAACTCGCCGCCTCGCTCCGCGCCAGGAAAGAGGTTCCGCCGGTACGTGCGGAAGGAGGAGGCGACGTGGCACTGGGAGCACGCCACGCCGGTCTTCTGGCCCGACGTCCACCTCCCGGACGGCTGGCACCTCAACCCGCAGCGGATCCCAGTTCCGCTGCCCCCGACCAACGAAGGCGCTCGCGAGAAGATAGCTCGCCGGCGCGTGCTCCTGCCGGCCCACCTCCTCAGGGTTGTCGTGTCCTCGATTCCCACGATGTTTCTGTTCCCTGAAAGAACTATGTGACGCTTCGGCTCATCGTATGATGTATTTGTTTGCTTATTTTTTCTTTTTTTCGGTCTGGAAGACATGTCCTTCACATAGAAGACCTGACCCATATCCCTCTATAATCTTGCCAGAATTTCTGGATCGATTACCTTCTGAGATATTGCGTTTAGGAATGCACATAGCTTCACAATGGGTTCTCGGACATTTTTCGGTAGAAGCCCCCTCAATGCAATCGGAAGCAACTGCGTCATAATCACGTGGCAGTCATGAGACTTCAGGTTTTGGAATTTTTTCTCTGCCATGTTTATTATCCCCTTTATACTCGACGAGAAGCCAGACGGAACCTTGATACTGTAAAGGACTTCAAAAAATATTTCCTTCTCTTCTTTAGTAAGAGCGTAGCTGCTTAAGTAATGGCGCCCTGTATCCGTGTGCTTGTTGCTTGGGTCTTTCATACGTTGCTGGTCCTCCCATGCTTCTGGCGTATCTTTTGACTTCCCATACACGCCCAGGAAGCATAGCAGATTGACGCAGAGATTCTTTGTCACGTGCATCACGTCGATCGAATACCGGACCTCTAAAACTTCCAATAGGGTAGCTCCCAAAATATAGATTTCTTCTTCCACATGGGTGCGCGCTTATCAGGGCCGTTCGGAACTGGTTGGCTGCCATCACCCTTACCAAATATTAATTTTAGGTCCTTGACTATATCGAATAAATCATTACCACTACGGAGCTCAGGCTTCTTCCGGTTATCTGCCTCATCTCTGAAATGCTTCTCTCCTTTCTTTCTTACTGGATGCCTGATCGGAAGAAATCTACGATGCCCCAGGTATACAACCTTTTTACATTTATCCAAATAAACATTGTCAGTCTTATCTAAACAGTGTGTGCATGCATTGTATCCCTTGTTTGTATGTCCGGAAATGTTACTAAGAGCAGGCTAAACATTGATGGTTACGAAAAGCAACGCCCGTAGGTAAAATGTCTTTTGTTCGTTCTCATCGCACACACGTACACCTGGTTTACCCCACAATTGGAAGAGTTCTTCCACTAATGGCCTTAGATACACATCAATGTCGTTGCCAGGTTGCCTCGGGCCTTGGATGAGAACTGGTATCATAATGAACTTACGCTTCATGGACAACCAAGGAGGAAGGTTGTACATACATAGAGTTATGGGCCAGGTGCTATGACTGGAGCTCTGCTCCCCAAAATGATTAAAGCCATCTGTATTTAGACCAAACCATAAGTTTCTCGCCTCTCCTGTAAAGTCCGGGAAGTCTCTCTCGATTTTTATCCACTGCGATCCATCGGCGGGGTGTCTCAACTTTCCGTCTTTCTTACGGTCTTCTTTGTGCCATCCCAACAACCTAGCATCCTCTTTGTTTCTAAACAGACGTTTCAACCATGGTATTATAGGAGCATACCACATCACCTTAGCAGGAACCCTCTTACGGGGGGCTCACCGTCAACATCACCAGGGTCATCTGCTCTGATCTTATACCGCAGTGCAGTGCATACCGGACATTCATCCAAATTCTCGTACTTCTCATCGCGGTAGAGGATGCAGTCATTAATGCATGCATGTATCTTCTGCACATCTAATCCTGGAGGGCAGAGAGTTTTCTTTGCTTCGTACATACTCTCAGGCAATTCGTTATCCTTTGGAAGTTTTGGCTTCATTAGTTGAAGTAAACTCTCAAATGCCTTGTCAGTCACACCGTTCTGTGCCTTCCATTTCAGCAACTCCAGTGTGGTACCGAGCTTTGTTCTACCATCTTCACAATTTGGGTACAACAACTTTTTGTGATCCTGTAACATGTTGTCCAGCTTTAACCTCTCAAATTTACTTTCACATTCTTCCCTTGCATCAGCAATAACTCGGCCAAGATCATCATCGGGCTCTTCTGATGCCTGTTCTTGATCACCTCCTTCTTCTGCATTGTCTTCCATTGCAGTATCACCGTATTCAGGGAACAAAGGATCTTCTTCTTCATCATCGTCTTCCATCACAACCCCTCTTTCTCCATGCTTGGTCCAGCAATTATAGCTGGGCATGAAACCTCTCCGAAGTAGGTGGCCGTGTAGGATTCTTTCGGAAGAGTGCTCTCTGACGTTTCGACAATCAACACATGGGCAACACATAAAGCAATTATCTTTGTTCGCCTGAGCTACAGCAAGAAATGCATTCAGGCCTGCCATATACTCGGAAGTGCGTCGGTCACCGTACATCCATCGCTGCCGTGCATCCATCTGCATCGTATAATTCAGTTTATCAAAATACATTACAATAACATATCAATAGAGAAATGACCACAATACATCGACAAATATTACTTTTTTATGTATCAGTTACAGATGAAAAAGATAAGTTTGTTAACCTCGGTCGAAGATACCAGTTTCAGTGAGATTATGTGTGGCTCGGTAATTTCGTCGAACACCTCGTGTGCATAGTAAAATAAAACACACTAACACCCATCTCTCTCACACCTCCAAGCAAAAAAAAGATGGAAGGGGGGGCTGGGGCAGTATATATAGGGGAAGGGGGGACATTGGTCCCGGTTTGTGGAATGAACCGGGACCAATGCCCATGCGCGTGCCACGTGGCATGTGGCTAGGCATTGGTCCCGGTTCATGCCACAAACCGGGACCACTGTCTCCCCTCGAACCGGGACCAATGCCCCCAGGCGATTTCTGTTGCCCCGGGCGCACAAACCGGGACCAATGCGTAGCATTTGTCCCGGATTTTGTTGCAACCGGGACAGGTGCCCCTGGCCCCCTGGACGAAAGGGGTTGTTTCCACTAGTGACGGTTCATGCAAATGAAGTTTAAAGAAGCGGACAAAACATGCCACGCCGTCGCAGTTCATCATCTCCAGGTCGACGTCGGCCGGCTACAACATAAGCGAGGATGACACCTCCGCATCCCCCAGCAATATCCCCGAGCAGCTTCCATGCTCCAGCCAGGTTGTTCCAGCCGTTCTCGATCCCTCGCTGTAATCTACTCCCTCCGTTCCAAATTAATTTCCGCAAAGTTTGATAAAAGTGGGTGTATCTAGACATGTTTTAGTCTTAGATACGCCCACTTTTGTCAAACTTTGAGACAATTAATTTAGAATGGAGGAAGTATCTTCTTCCCGTGGAGGCGTGGACCCAACAAGCTCAAGGCCGTCGTTCGTCATCATCTATAGATGGAGGCCACACTACTTTACGGTGTGGATAGGTTCGACCTTAGATTTCTGTACAATTGTTAGTTCTATATGGTCAATCATTCAGATAGGTTCGACCTTATATCCACCGTCAAGCATTGCCAATATTTTTGGGAGTTGGCTTAACGGTGTGGATAAAAGGTTTAAGATACTTATTAGGATGGCAGCGCTTGCCGTGATTTGGTCGTTGTGGCTTTATAGAAACGACAAGGCCTTTAATGATAAAAGTTGTTCTCTGTTGCTGATTATCTTCAGGACTACAGCTATACTCCATACTTGGGTACCGCTGCAGCTTATGGAGCACCGGGATCTTTTCTTAGAGGTGTGTACCAGACTGGAGCATACGGCGAGAGACTTTATATCCCAGCATGGGTGGCAGCATAATTTGCGGAATGGACCCCCAACCCCTTAGGCGTTTCTACGTGCTTTTGTAATTCGCCACACTACTTGAGTCGGTTTTTCAGCTGTGTGCATCGTCGATATGTAGAGGTTGGGTGTAATATTACATTAAGTAATAAAATCTCCCTTTATCAAAAAATAGATGGAGGCCAACCGGCTAGAAACTGGGAATGCCAACTTCCACGTCGCCCCGCCATATATGTACCTCTACTTTTCACTAGAAAAGGAGAAAATCAGTCATGCCAGCCGATAGTCGATATAATTCATGGAAACCAAAGCAAGTCATCGCTTCCTTCACAACTGTCCCAGTGCAGTCCTCGACCAGTCACGTAGAAACAATATCATAGTCTGCCACTAGTAGAAAAAATAGCTATAGGTTTTTTTGATCTTTAGTCTCGGTTCTATTACGAACCGAGAGTAAAGGCTCCATTAGTACCGGTTCGTTTTCCTAGGGCGCCCGCATCCTCTAGTCCCGGTTCAATGTGATCCTTTGGTACTGGTTCGTGATACGAGCCGGTACTAAAGGTGCATCTTCCAGCCAGCTTTCCATATTTTACTCCTCCAGCACATCTCCATTTTTCTCTCCTTCAACACATCTCCATTTTTCTCCACCATTTCTCAAGATTGGTGACACCCATCTACTCAAGGGTTAGCAACATCATCCTTTCTTCCAGCATTGCTAATGTAACTCATTTCACTGCTAGTTTAGCTCGTTTCATTTTTTTTTAGTGCTCGCTATGTGTTTGATGAAATTCCTAAGTTATGGAGTTCATTAGTTTTATATGTATTTTAAGCTCAAGTTAAAGTATGATTTGTGGTTTTCAGTGTCGTCCCGGCAACCTCTGTCACGACCCCGGACCCAAAGGTATACATACTGTTATGCGCTCCTAGTCATGGACCCACAAGGGCTTCAGGGTTACCAGCCCCCGCCGCACCAAACAACGGCAGGCGAACCGGATTCATCGGCACATAGGCCGGATCACCACGGTACTACTACTCCTTGTGTCCACACTAGTCATAACCAACTATGCATTCAAATCGCCACGAATCATATGAAACTGAATGAACGGGACCAAAACTATATAGAGATGCTTTGTGTCCAAAAAGTGCAATAACAATCGAGGGTTACTGGGTTACTAAGCCCCAGGCCAAATCACATCGGCAGGGGTGCTCGGAAATGGATCATCGGCTCCACAACCCCTCGACTGCGATAACTATACAGGCAGAGCCAAAACCATATAAAAATGAGCTCGAAACCAACAATCGATCAAAGTTGCACTCTAGACATGGAAGTTGTAATCAACAAGTCTTACTAGAGTAAAGCTTTACAAGCAGGGGTCACACGACCCAACATTACACCAGACAATGGAAGGCAAGTTATGTTGCTAATCAAGAAGAACCAAAAAGGCCTAAGAGGCCGTAACATAAGGCGACGTCCCAGCCCATAGATTCCAGGCAGCTACCTGGGAACCCCAAACTACTCGTTGATGTCCACGTTGAAACCACCACTGAAGTGAGATCTTCACCTGAAAAAATTTAAGCAAACCTGAGTACTGGAGGTACTCAACAAGACTTAGTTAACCTATTATATATTTGTTGATCTCACAAAGGGTTTTATGAAGGTTAATTTGCGTAAAGCAAAGTTTGTTTTCCAAATCGAGGAGGAATAGCACGTCTCAAGGAGTGTTTTCAAAACAGATGAGAAAGCTACTCAACTACTGTAATCATCATCTTTTCAATTCACCAACATCATTTCCCAGCATCTAATGCTACAGGGATCACCCCTCTCGGCATCTCCGAGGAGGCACCCTTCAGTCATTCTCAACATCTTTTATGTCACGTTCAAGTTATCTATGACCTCGTGTTTTCCACCAAGTCGTCCTTAAATATGGATATGGCTTTCCGAAAGATTTATCCCTACAGGGTGGTACACTTTACCCACACGTACCATCCGACTCTTAACGCCACATGTACGCTCATTGGGAGCGCGGCAGAGGGTGGCTGGCCACGACCTTTACCTTGTCGAGCCCTATCCATGAGTCAACCCAAACAGGGCCACCCCGTCAACAAGGAGTTGGCCACCTCCTGACGGCACCTATTCTGTGAGTCGGGATCAAGATCCGTATACGTACATCACTTGTCTCGGTCACGCCTTAAACACCTCCAAAAGGTTTTTGACTCACACACATATGGAACTCCCAAACTACGTGACTCACGGATAGAACCAAACAAGTTAGTTAGTCGAGCGCGGTCTGTTAGGCCCCGCGTGTGGTTGCACGCTCAGTCTTGGTTTCCGCGGTGAGACCTTAATCCTAGGGTTGGCAAGTACAGGACAAACAACCACTTCCCAAGTGGCCTCCCATCCAAGCCTTAGTCAGATTAACCACACAATGCTCATCTCACCACACCATCATATCATACTAGGTTATCGTAGCTCTGATTCATCAACAGGATGAAGCTGAAGTAAACAAACATGTATGACTAATCGAAGCAGATATGAGGCTCTGGCGATGCGCACAAGAAAATCTATGGCGGCTAGGAGCAGTGGATCAGGATATTAATTAAGGAAATGCAGTATATAGGTGAACTATATCTACTAACATCAAGTACTTTGGAATCGAATGCGAAGTACGAGAATCAAATGATGTTGGAAAACATATATAGATAAGAGGTTATGCTTGCCTTTGTTATAAAAAAAACCAGATAGAGGCTTCAGGAATAAGTGCTTGACTTATCGGTTAAGATCAAGTATTCGCCATTGGAGTTGCTGGCCTTCACTTCGGAGTCGCGTTCTACCGAGGGGGAACAACACCGAAAAGAAGAACAACAATCAAACATGGCATCGATTCAATGCGCAATATGTATGCATGAGCAAGTTAATGTACTTAAATAAATCCTAAACATGTTCGATGGGTTGCTAGGGTTCGTATGTTAATTATGCAATTTTACTGAAATTAGACTGAAATAGACCCCGGAGGGCAATTCTGAATGTGAACACAATTTTAATTGCTCAAATAGGTTTGAAAACATCATAAATGGATTGCATTTATCATTTTGAGAAATTTGGTATATCTTAATTTTGAAAACACAATTTTAATTTTCTAATTTTATTGAATAAAAACTTCTTTTCTGCATTATTAATGATTTAACCAACATTAAATAATGCTCATTTTTGAACTTTGTAAAACATGTGTGGAAAAGACATATTTGGAACAAAACCATATTTTCACTTTATTTTTCTGATTAATAAAACAGTAGTTATTGAATTTACAAAATTAACCATTTTCTGTAATTAATAAACATTTTCTGGAAATTAAGAAAATTGGATTTGTGACGTCACCGTGAGATCACCGTAATGTCACACGGAGGGAATCTTCACAGTGAGCATTAAATTGATCGATCCGTCACAAATTCGTTGAATCGAAATGGCTCACGAGGTGGAGGAGACCGCAGGGAACAGGACAGTGGCGGAGGACAGACCATATTGTCATCGGAGCGACGCCGGTGAGCAATGGCGTGGCGGTGGACGGTGGGGCACGGCGGCGGAAGGCTACAGAGGGAGAGAGGGGGAGGCAAGGCCATCCAAGGATGCGGAAGCTCACCCTGAGCGCCGTGGAGGGGTCGAGGAGGCCGGGGAAGCGGCGGTGGCACCGGAATCGTCCATGGAGGCGGCGGCTGGAGTTCGGCAAGATGGGGTCGATTCCGGCGACTCGGGTCACATCTGCCCGATTCCTTCGCACGGGGAGGAGAGGAGAGGACGACGGAGCTGCAGGTGACACCGGCAGGGCTCGAAGTGGGCTGTACCGGCGGCGCCATGGAGATTAACCCGAGCTAGGGTTTCGCGTTCGGTTCGAGGTAGGGAGAGGCACGAAGAGCTCGAGGGGGAGGAGGGAAACAGGGCACGACGCCCTCGTGGTCTTCTTCTGCAAGGCGGCGAGCAGGACCTGGCAACGACGACCCACGCAGCAGCCACGCACCTGCCTGCTTTCCTTCTGGCCAGAGCTAGAAGAAAGGGAAAAGGAAAAAAGTAATTACAAAAACCCAATGGAGTTTTTAAGATCTTCGAGTAGGTCATTTTCCATTTTAAAACAGAATAGAAATCAAACTTTTGAGTACCTTTTTGCAAAATAAAAATTTGCAAAAATATTTTTTGGAATCCTCACAAAATTTCCAACAAAACCATATATTGGCTTGCCAAAATTGAAAATGTTTTGGATTCAAATTTTGGATGACCACTTTAAGTGATTTTTATTCAATTCTTATTTAAATTCAAATTCAAAGTTGAATGAAATTTTCCATTCATGCTATGATATGAACACAACACCACACACCCTAATTTAGCAAAATTGGGATGTTACAACCTCCTCACCGTCGTCCATGGCCCGTGTCGTCCGTCACCAGCACCACCTCGTTGAGCCTGTTGTGTTTTCATCGTTTATTTTAAAAAACTTAGTTGTATGATTTAGACATTTGTCCACAATGCAGATGAATCGACAATGGATGTTCGTTGACCGACGGAGTCTCGAGTTCATTAGTGGCATTTATCATTTTCTCCACGTGGCTAAGGCAAACAAGAGGCCGAATGGTTTTATTTTTTGTGCATGTAGTGCATGAAAGAATACAATAGATTACTCTACCTCAAAAACCCTTCACATCCACCTAATTCAGAACAGTTTCATGCCCGGCTATAGTTGTTTGACCACGCACGGAGAAAGAGGGGTTATAATGGAACACAACAAAGAAGAAGATAACGAAAATTATACTATATGTTCACTGAACACGGTGGTACTACAATGGTGGAAGACGAAGGTAAAGAAGAGCCCATTATTGATGACCCTGATGATTATCTTCGTTGGGCCATTCTTTAGGCGAAAATAAACTGCGGAATAACAACGAGAGCTTGAAGTTGGAGAGAATGTTAGATGATCACAACAAATTGTTGTACCCAAATTGCGAATATGGTAAGAAAAAGCTAGGTACCACACTGGAATTGCTGCAATGGAAAGCATAGTGTGGTCTAGCTGACAAGATTTTTGAAAAGTTGCCAAAAAATAATAAAGAATATGCTTCCAAGGGATAACGTATTGACCCCTAGTATGTACGAAGCAAATAAACTTGTCTGCCCTATAGGATTAGCGGTGCAGAAGATACATGCATGCATCAATGACTGCATCCTCTATCGCAGCGAGGAGTACGAGAATTTGAATGCATGCCCCGTGTGCGGTGCATTGTGTTATAAGATCAGGCGAGATGACCCTGGTGATGTTGATGCCAAGCCACGCCCAAGAAGAGTGTTTCTTCCAAGGTGATTTGGTATGCTCCTATAATAGCACACTTGAAATGTTTGTTCCAAAACAAAGAGGAAGCCAAGCTGTTGTGGTGGCACAAAGAAGAACATAAGAAAGAATTTATCTGAGACACTGCTTTGATGGGTCGTAGTGGAGAAAAATCGACAGAGACTTCGCGACATTTTCAGATGACGCAAGGAACTTAAGATTTGGTCTAAGTACAGATGACTTTAATCCTTTCGCGGAGCACAGCTCCGGTCATAGCACCTGACCTGTGAATCTATCTGTCTATAACCTTCCTTCTTGGTTGTGCATTAAGCGCAAGTTCATTATGATGCCAGTGCTCATCCAAGGCCCAAAGCAACCCAACAACAACATTCATGTGTACCTGAGGAAATTGGTTGAAGAACTTTTACAATTGTGTTGTGAAGAAGGTGTACCGGTTGGGATGAGCATGAATACAAGAAATTTGACCTACGAGTGTTGTTATTTGTAACCAGCAATGATCGGCATGCTCTTAGTAACATTTCAAGACAGTCAAACAAGGGATACATCACATGCATATAGTGTTAAGGTGAGACTGAAAGTACATATTTGACAAACAAGAATGTGTACCCTAGACATCGTAGATATTTCCAAAACAGCATCCCGTTAGATCGAAAGGCAAGCATTTCAAATGTGAGGCAGAGCATTGGATGAAACCTGCCCGCCCTACCGGGGATGTTATATATGATATGGTCAAAGATTTAAAAGTAATTGCGGACAATCTTTTCCGAATGACCCTGACGGACACGTACCTATGTGGAAAATGAAATCTATATTTTGGGAGAACCCAATTGGAAAATCGTAGAGGTTCACTCTGCAATCGACGTGATGCACTTGACAAAAAATCCTTGTGTGAACCTGCTAAACTTCTTGGGCATGTATGGGAAGCCGAAAGATACACTGGATGCACGGCAGGACTAGAATCCAGAGAAGTATCAAGATAGTGCCATCTACGCTCTTACCAAAGAAGAGAAGGACATCTTTTTTGAAGCCCTGAGCAGTATCAAGCTCCCTTGTGGCTTCTACTCGAATATAAAGGGAATAATAAAAATGTACAAGAAAAAGTTTGAAAACATAAAGTCTCATGAATTCCACGTGATTATGACACAATTACTTCTGGTTGCATTCAGGGGGCTTTTTCCTTAAAATGTTTGAGTACCCATTGTGAAGCTATGTGCATTACTCAATGCAATTTCTCAAAAGTTGATCAATCCACTAACTCTATCAAGTTTATAGAAAGATTGCAATGTCTTGTCAGATTCGAGTTGGTGTTCCCACCATCCTTCTTTAATATTATGACGCACCTCATAGTTCACCTAGTCGAAGAGATTGGTGTTCTCGGTCCTGTATTTCTACACCACATGTTCCCCTTTGTGAGATTCATATGAGACTTAAAGAAATACGTTTATAATCGTGCTAGGCTAGAAAGAAGCATCTCGAGGGCTATGGAACGAAGGAGGTGATTAAGTTTTGTGTTGACTTTATACCTGACCTTAAGTCGATCGGTGTTCCTCGATCGGGCCATGAGGGGTGACTGTGTGGAAAAGGCAGGCTAAGAGAGAAAGGAACAATATCTATGGACGGAAATTCTTTCACTCAAGCACACTACACAGTTCTACATAATTCAAGTTTAGTGGCTCCGTATATAGTATAACACAATAATATTTTACGCTCGAAATACCCAGACAAAAGTGAAGATTGTATTAATGGAGAACACATGAAAACTTTCGGCGGTTGGTTGCAAACACATCTCATTAATGACACAATTGTTGGAGAACAGCTATACTTGTTGGCCAAGCAACCATCTTCGACTATATTGACTTTTCACGGGTACGAGATAAATGGGAATACATTTTACACGGCCGACCAAGATAAAAAGAGAACCAACAAAAACAGTGGTGTCCGCTTTGATGCAACCAGCAACCATGGGAAAAAGGACACATATTATGATTACATAGAACAAATATGGGTACTTGACTATGGGCCTTTTTTAAGGTCCCTTTGTTCTAGTGCAAATGGCTACAGTGGATCTCAAGAATCTAGGGTACGAACCATTCGTCCTAGCTAGTGAAGTGGCTCAGGTTTTTATGTGAGGAACATGTCTACCAAACCGAAAAAAGAAAAGAAAGGCAAGCGAATACATTATACGATGACCTAAAGTGCCACATAGTTTTCAGGGAATAAAAACATCGTGGGAGTGGAGGACAAGACAGACATGTCAGAAGATTATAATAAGTTTAATGAAATTCCACCCTTTATAGTGAAAACTGACCCAAGCATCGTGTTAAATGATGAATATTGCCCATGGTTACATCGCCTTAGAAGAAAGGGAAACAGACAAAGAAAATTTTTATACCATAAGACTAGATAGGGATATTGTTGGTGATTTGTAATAATGTATTAAACCTTTTAATTATGTAACTATGTTCTGAAAACTAGGAACAAGTCGGAACAAAACATTGGATATATGCAAAACACTCGATGAACTGAAGGATTTTTTAGATAGAACAAAACATATGGTTTCCCCTGCATAAATCCCAATGGTGGCTCCTGAGTGTCTACATATCAAATGCACCATCGGATGTATGCATGGAATTTGAATGATGTGTATTCGGTCGATGAACTGAAGGATGTATGCAGGGAATCTAAGAGGTGGGCTATATATAGGGTCGTGTGGCTAACTAATTGATTGTGATAATACTTATCTAACGGCTCACAAGCATTCAATATAATAATATGATCCATGTGCTTCTTTTGTGTATCTCACAAATTGATTCTATTAGTGTTGATCCAACGGCTCACAAGTGCTCGAAAGAAACACACCCCTCATCCAACGGCTCACAAGCGTTCGAAAGAAACACACGACCCATGTGCTTCTCCCTTATGGGTGGGAGGAAAAAGCCACTTTAGTCCCGGCTGGTAAAATTGCGCGGGAACAAATAAGCCCCTTCTGTACTAAAAGCACGAAACTACCGGAAACAGACTATCGGGGTGGGGGGGGGGAGGGGGGATCTTCTGTACAGGTGGGACCTACCATTATTTTGGGACTTCCTAGAGTCCACCCTAACACAACCAAGCAAAGAGATGCAAATTGCTACCCCCTAGGGCTCCGGTCAACTCCGTCGACGATAAGTTTTACCGGGATCCAACGGGGCTACGATATTGCCGCAGAGGATCTTCGTCGCGCTGTTATGGCACCAAATGCTTGGGGGTAGCATACCATGTGTGTACTAGTGTGATTGGGGTTGTATATAACAAATATTCCCTTAATCTTTGTGTTGGGCCTTCACCGGCATCGACTTCTCTCTCGAGAGAGTTTCTATAGTACAACCCCAAATCTCCCGGAAACGGACTATCGGCGAGGGGGGATCTTCTGTAGAGGTGGCCCCTACCATATTTTTGGTGCTTCCTAGGGTCCACCCTAACACCACCAAGAAAATAGTTGAAAATTGCTACCCCCTCTGAGCTCCGGTCAACTCCGTAGACGATAAGTTTGACTGGGCTCCAGCGGGGCTAGGGTTTCGCCGCAGAGGAGCTCCGGAGCGCCAGGATGGCACCAAATGGTTGGAGGTGGCATGCCATGTGTGCAATACTTTTATTAGGGTTGTAGATCCCAAAGATTCCCTCGCTCTTTGTGTTGGGGCTTCACCGGCATCAATTTCTCTCTCTCTCTCGAGTTTCTTTACTATAAGCCCAAAACTCCGAGAAACAAACTATCGGGGGTAATATTATGTAAACGTATCCCTAATTTCTAATGTTCCATGTTGTTTTCATGTTATTGCCCACATGTTTTCTACACACTTTATGTCATTTTTATCGATATTCCGGACTAGCCTATTGACAAGATGCCACAGATCTAGTTCCCTGTTTTCGGCTGTTTTTAGTTTCAGAAAAGTTGTTCTGGAAATATTCTCGAAATTGGAAAATTTGAAGTCCGGAAGTCTTAGAAATCCCGGAGGTTCCACGGAGTCCCGAAGAGACCCGGAGGGGGGGCCTCAGGGGGCCCACACCAGAGGGCTGCGGTCCCCCCTTGACATGGTGGGGGTGGTGTGGGACCGCCAGGCCTCCATCGCCTTTGCCCTTTCTCCTATTTAATCCTTCCAAGCAAAAAAAACCTAAAGGTATATCACTTTTACCCGAGAAACACCCAAGGCCGCCGTCACCGTCACCCCGAGATCGGGAGGGCTCTGGGGCTCTCCTCAGCACCCTGCCGGTGGGGGAAATCATCACCGAAGGGGTCTACACCACCATGCCCTCCTCCGAAGTGATGCCTGAGTAGTTCATCCCTGAACTACGGGTCCATAGAAGTAGCTAGATGGTTGTTATCTCCACTTTGTACCTCATGTTTAGATCTTGTGAGTTTCCTATCATGATCAAGATCATCTTTATATAATGCTACATGTTGTGTTTGCTGGGATCTGATGAATGTTGAATGTTATATCTTTTGCATATCAATCTATCATGTTATCTTCATGCTTATGTTTTTTATGATCTTGCATGCTCTCCGTTATTATTAGATGCTCTGGCCAAGTAGATGCTAGTAACTCCAAGAGCGAGTATTTATGCTCGATAGTGGGTTCATGCCTCCTTTGCATCTGTGCTCGAGTCACAAAAACATGACGGATGTAGTATGTGTTGTTGCCATTAGGGAGAAAACAACAATGCTTTGTCTAAGGATGATGTTATTATTTACATTACACACTTTTCTTACTGCGATTATCTGTTGCTTGAAACTTAATACCCAACGTTTGTTTGGATGATATTTGGAGGGTGGATTATTAGTCATAGATGCAGGTGGATAACGGTCTATGTATCTGGTTGTAATACGCGCATGAATCACATAGTAATCTTTATGTCTTTCATATGCACTAAGGTGTAGCCTTCGTTTCTGTCAATTGCCGAGCTATAATTTGTTCACCACACATGTTATTTATCTTTCATGGAGAGACACCACTAGTGAACTGTGGACCCCGGTCCTTTTTTCTCGTACTGATAAACACCTACTACTTTAATGTTTCTCTCGTACTGTTCCTACTGTTTTCCTATTGTTTTCCACGACATACGTTTAACCTATTTGTGTCCAGCAAAACCGGTGAGATTGACAACCTCACTACTTCGTTGGGGCAAAATGATTTGATTGTGTTGTGTAGGTTCCACGTTGCTTCTGTACCGGTAGTGCGCCCTGCCATCTCAGCTGCTTCACCTTTTGAAGTTACTCCTTCCTCCTACTGGTCGATTAAACCTTGGTTTCTTTCTGAGGGAAAACTTCCTGATGCACTCTACATACCTTCCTTTTGGGGTCACCCAACGAATGTGTGTTCACACGCATCAAGCAATTTTCTAGCACCGTTGCCGGGGAGGAAGAGAATTTCTACAGGGGGAGTCTCTCACTTCCAATCTCTTTACTTTGTTTTAGTTTGGCTTGTTTTATTTTATTTTGTCTTGTTTGCTTCCCTTTATCAAAAACACAAAAAAAAATAGTTCTTATTCTAGTTCTTGTTTTTGTCACTTCGTTGTTATTTTTCATCATGTTGTTCCCTAAGTTTACCCTGAAAGATTCGCCGGTACAGAGTGGTTCTATACTTGAAAAGGACACTATTAAAGAATTCTTTGATCATGTTAGTGAGCATGATCATTTTGAGGAAAAATCCATAGTAGAACTTGCTCCCAATTATGAGACTGCTGCAACTTCTTTAGTTCACATGTTTGAAGCTAGGTTTGTTAACCTCCATCCCATATTACAACATATGTTCCTCAACTTGAATAACATTGAATATGTTGAGAAAAGAAACTTTACCTTATAAACTATGCGTAAAGAATTTGGAGATGTTGGTATAGAAGCTAGAAAAGTCTTCGATCGTTTCAATATGCTTGGCTCATGTGTTGATATTGTTGGTTCTCTAGAAAAAACTAACTCAAATTATGGACATGAGGATAAAATACCAATCCCCTTTAAATTGATAGCACTGCATGAAACCCAGGAAAAGAAATTTGATTGGATTGTTCCTGAGAATTTATTTGAAGAAGATAGGAAGCCTAAAAGTTCTAAGAGAGGAACATCTGAAACTCACTTGGATAAAATACAATGCATTATTTAGGAATTTCCAAATCTTGATTTGAATACCTCTCCATTTGAAAATACTTGATTCCACTTTTCTGGGCCTAGCTAAAAGGCGTTAAAGAAAAGCACTTCTTGGGAGATAACCCATGGTTTTATTTTTGCTTTGTTTTTATCTATTTTCTTTGAGTAAAGGGGTTATATAATTTTGTAGTAACTCCTTTGTATATTTCTTTTCATGTTTTAGTAGTGCCAAGTAAAGTTTCTGACGAGAGTTGGAGTTGGTTTTCGAATTTCTGCGCAGAAAATAGATTTCTGCTGTCCACCGTAAAAAATCGTATAAACTCCTGGAAGATCAGAATGACCTTAAACTTTTTGTGCTTATTTCCTGGCTAATTTCGCAACTTTTTGATTCAATGGGTTTTTCGAGTTGAGGAACTTAAGTGCCTCGAACAAATTCGTCTTTACAGACTGTTCTGGTTTTGACAGATTCTGCCATTTTTCTTGCATTGGCTCTTTTGCGATGTCATGTGAATTTCTTTGCTTCACGAAACATCAGAGGCTGTAGATAATGTTTAAAAGTATAAATATAACTTGTTCCATACATAACCCATGGATTTTTATTTGTTGAACTAACCCCTCTATTGTGAGTTACTGTCTGAGTATGGTGTGAAGTAAGTTTTCAAGGTTCAAGAGAAGAGGTGATATATGTGATCAAGAACAGTGCAAGGTCAAAGCTTGGGGATGCCCCCATGGTTCATCCAAGCATATTTTTAGAAGAATCAATAATCTAAGATTGTGGATGCCCAAGGCATCCCCTTCTTCATCAACTATCTATCAAGTCACTCCTCGTGAGGCTATATTTTATTCGGTCACATCATGTGAAGTTTACTTGGAGCGTATGTTTGTTGTTATTTTATTTTCTTTTGTTTTTCTTTGTTTTCTTTGTTTTTCTTGCTGCAATAATATCATTGCATCCTTGTTTGGGGGAGAGACACACTCCACGTTTTCGTTTGAATACTTGCTATGCCAGTATTCTTAGTTTTTCTTCTAGTTGTTGCGTAAATTCCTGTTCAGCTCTTGTTTTCATTGCATCTCTTATTCAGAGATGTTAGTTTTAGTAGTGTTATGTGAGTACTCTCATGTTTTTTTGCTGTATAATGTAGAGAATTTTCGGTAAAGCATGATTTGTATGGTGCTTGTTGGGAAAATAAACTGCTGCTTGAGGTAGAATTTTTAACGGTGCAGGTAGAAGCTTGTATAGACTGTGGCTAGAACTTTTTCATATCATGCTAGATTTTATTTTAGTTTTAAAACCTTGTGTTTATTGAGTATCATGATTATCCTCGAATAGCTGAGAGTGTTTAATGTGTCATTGAAAGAATCATGAGTTGTTCTTGCCATATTGAAGCATAAATTTGTGGTGCTCTCCTTTGGATGTTTTATTTGGTTGACTTGGCGCATGCTCACACCATGTTTATAACTATGAACCATTCACGAATAGCCTCTATGATCATTTAGTTTTTGAACTTGTGGTACCACTTATGCTTCGATTAATGATGTTTATGTCGCTATGCATTATTATGGCTCTTATGCTCTCTTGATTTGTTGCTCCCAGTCTTTTGCTAGCCTCCACCTGTACTGAGTATGAGCTCTACTCGTTCATCCAACTCCCTAATACCAAAGTTTTCCAATTGTGTCCACCATACCTACATACATTTGGTATTTAACTGCCATTCCAAGTAAATTGCTCATGTGTTATCTTTAAAACGTTCAAAATTATTCCTGCTTTGTGTTCTTGTTTTTGCTCATGAGGACGTAAATAGAGAATCTTTATATCACTTGTTGATTGGATTTCACACCCTGAACTAGTATCTTCATCCGCTTATCCAATGATAGAAGAGCTGGTAGCGGGGTGCCCAGCCCCAAATTAATAAATACAATATCTATTCACTATTTTTGCCCCTGATTTACCAGTCAAAGCATAATTGTGTAAACAAAAGAGAAACAAGGGTGACCTTCTACCCAGATGCATCCTTCATATGGGAGCCGCTCTTGTGAAGTCTAGTTGGCTTGTGACGTACTGTATTTTCTGTTTACCATTCTTTGACACTAGCATACACCTCTCTTAAAATATAAACACTCCTCCATGGTATGTGATTGTTGGCAGGCACCCGAGGATTCGTTTAGCCATGGTTTGTGTAAGATGGACGGGAGGAGTGTCAAAATTTTAATACCTATGTTTAATAAAATAAAAGCTCTAGCACATGAGTGATCCATGCTTCCCTCGGCGAAGGGCCTTTCTTTTACTTTTATGTTGAGTCTCCAACTTCTAACTTTATGCATAGTTAAGAGAGCATTTTTACCGTTCTGAGTTTTATGTGCATTTGTCTCAGAAACATTATTAATTGATTCATGATGTGTTATTACTAGTTCTCTAATTATTTCTTCTAGTCTTTCTCATCAACTTTGAAGGTGTCCTAGCATTTATGTTTTTCCCCAGTCTTAAGGACTAGCGAAATATCACTTTGCCATGCTTTCTTCACACTTGAAACAAACGTATATATTTCTTTGCATTGTTATTCATGATCTTTTATTTGAGTTACTTATCATGCTGCAAAGTGATTGCTATGCTTTATTATTAAAGTTCTATTCATCTTGTTTTTGTTGAAGTTCTATGATCTCAGTTTACATATGCTTATACATTACATTTTGATGATCAAGTTTATGTTAGTAGCACGTCACCTCAGAAATTATTTGTTTTTATCGTTACCAACTCGAGAACGAGTAGGAACTAAGCTTGGGGATGTTAATACGTCGTAAACGCATCCCTAATTTCTTATGTTCCGTGTTGTTTTCATGTTATTTCCCACATGTTTGCTATACACTTTATGTCATTTTTATCGATTTTCAGGACTAACCTATTGACAAGATGCCATAGAGCCAGTTCCCTGTTTTCCATAGCAATAGCTAGATAGTTGTTCTCTCCAGTTTGTACCTCATGTTTAGATATTGTGAGCTGCCTATCATGATCAAGATCTTCTTTATGTAATGCTACATGTTGTGTTTACTGGGATCTGATGAATGTTGAATGCTATGTCTTTTGATTATGAATCTATCATGTTATCTTCATGCTTATGTTATTTATGATCTTGCATGCTCTCCGTTATTAGTAGATACTCTAGCCTAGTAGATGCTAGTAACTCCAAGAGGGAGTATTTATGCTCGATAGTGGGTTCATGCCTCATTTGCATCTGTGCTCGAGTGACAGAAATGTGACAGATGGAGGATGTGTTGTTGCCATTAGGGAGAAAGCAACAATGCTTTGTCTAAGGATGATGTTATTTTTTACATTTGTACACTTTGCGTACTGCCATTATCTGTTTGTTCGGATGATATTCGGAGGGTGGATTATTAGTCATAGATGCAGTTGGATAATGGTCTATGTATCTTGTTGTAATGCCCGCATGAATCACGTAGTAATCTTTATGTCTTGCATATGCACTACGGTGCAGGCTTTATTTCTTTCAATTGTCCAGCTGTAATTTGTTCACCACACATGTTATTTATCTTTCACGGAGAGACACCACTAGTGAACTGTGGACCCTGGTCCTTTTTGCTCATACTGATAAACACCTACTTCTTTAATATTGTTCTCATACTGTTCCTACTTTTTCCTACTTTTTTCCACACCATATGTTTAACCTCTTTGTGTTCAGCAAAACGTGTGAGATTGACAACCTCACTGCTTCGTTCGGGGCAAAGTGATTTGATTGTGTTGTGCAGGTTCCACGTTGCTTCTGAACCGGTAGTGCGCCCTGCCATCTCAGCTTCTTCATCTTCTGAAGTTACTCCTTCCTCCTACTGGTCGATTAAACCTTTGTTTCTTTCTGGGGGAAAACTTGTTGCTGCACTCTTCATACCTTCCTATTGGGGTCTCCCAACAAAGGTGTGTTCAGACGCATCAGGCCCTACCATTCTTTTGGGGTTTCCTAGCGTCCACCCTAATACAACCAAGCAAAGAGTTGCAAATTGGTACCCCCTCCGCGCTCCGGTCAACTCGTTACACGATAAGTTTGACTGGGCTCCAGCGGGGCCAGAGTTTCGCTGCAGAGTGGCTTCGGACCACCGGGATGGCACCAAATGGTTGGGGGTGTCTTACCATGTGTGTACTATTTTATTAGGGTTTTATATGCCAAAGATCCCATCACTCTTTGTGTTGGGGTTTCATTGGCATCGACTTCTCTCTCTCGAGTTTGAGTACTACAAGCCCGAAACTCCCGAAAACATACTATCAGGGGGAATCTTATGAAGAGGTGGGCCCTACCATTGTTTTGTGGCTTACTAGGATCCACCCTAACACAACCAAGCAAAGAGTTGCTAATTGCTAACCCCTCCAAGCTCCGGTCAACTCCATTGACGGTAAGTTTGCCTGACTCCAGTGGGACTAGGGTTTCGCCCAGAGGGGCTCCATAGCGCCGGGATTGCACCAAATAGTTTGGGGTGACATACTATGTGTGTACTAGTGTGATTAGGGTTGTAGATGCCAAATATCCACTCACTCGGCCGCAATGTCATCACGCCCTCCTCCAGCGCATCGCCGCCACGCCTGGTCTACATCGCCGCCTGGACCTCCTCCGGCGCCCCCCTCCTTCGGCCGTCGGTGAGTTTCCTAGCACACATGCCATTTTTGTTAGTGTAGTGTTAGTTTACTGTAGTGCTAGATTTAGTTTAGTGTTAGTGTTAGTTTTAGTGTATTGTCAGTTTAGTTTAGTGTAGTATTAGTTTAGTGTTACTGTTAATTAGTGTAGTGTTAGTTTATAGTGTAGTGTAGTGTAGTGTGAGTGTTAATTAGTGTAGTGTAGTGTTAGGATTTAGCGTTTCAGTTTTAGTTTCAATTAGTGTAATTTTAGTTTAGTGTAGTGTTAGTGATTAGTATAGTGTTAGTTTTAGTTTTAGTGGGGTAGTGTTAGTGTTAGTTGTAGGAATGTTTTGTTTTAATTTGACTAGTGTTAGTTTTAGTAGTGTTAGTATTTTAGTAGTTTTAGTAGTTCTGGCAATGTGTTAGTTTTAGTAGTGTATTAGTGTTAGTGTTTTACTAGTGTTAGTGTTGTCAACTAAAAGATTAGTGTGTTAGAATTTTAGTGTATGCAGTTTTTAGACTATATTATGGATCTATTCATGCTAAATAGTTTTATCTTGCTGCAACTATGGACTTCAACGACATTAAAATATACGAAGAGGAGTTGTTCGATATGGTCAACGACAATAATCAAGAGGATGACGGCTCAGAAGATTTAAACTTGACCGGTGATGGAGTAGAACCCGAACTCTGAGACGAAGGGCACACCGATGGTGATGGACTAGAACTCGAACTCCGAGAAGAAGGGCACACCGATGGTGATGGACGAGAACTCGAAAATGTTGGATCATTAACAAGGTTCGGCAAGGTATATTAATTAATTAAGCCGATGGTGATAACTAGATGCATTAGGTTATTTGTACATATATATTAACGAATCTTTATTCTTTTAGCCCTCCGGATAGAGTTAATCATCTACAAATAAATAAGGCACGACCAAAAGATTGGACGCTTAGCATCTTAAGCTCATGATCGACAAAGTTGATAAACATGGCAAACCGATGGCTCCCACATAGAACATACACATATTTGTATGTCAATGCGGAGCTATTGTTAGGGACATCATCCCGATCATCATTAGAGAATGGAACAACCAACGAAGGGTGATGGAATTAGTTTTGTCTAAGACAGATCCAAAAGACTTGCTATGGACTACACTCTCTTCACATTTCACCCTACCAGAGGGGTCCGAGTCAAAAGTCAAGGAGTAGGCTCTTAATAAGGTGGCCCAAGAATTCCAGACCTTAAAGAAAAGATTAACCACAGACTATATTTTGAAGTAAAAAACTCCAAGATTCATTCCAGCAGTGGAGCAGATAAGTAGTCAGTATCAGCATTTGTGGGGCAGAAAAAATCACCTGAATTTGGGGAAAGGTCGAAAACAATAAGTTATATGCTTCAAAAACTAAATATCACCATAAACTGGGGACATGTGGCTACAAGAGTGCCATTCCTAAGTGGGAAAATATGCAGGCCGCCCGGCTTGAAAAAGGATCACTCCAGCTACAGTGGTTTGGGCCGAGAGGTTGAAGAGTTAGTTTTATGGGCATGGGGGATTGTTGCACCCGGAAACAGGGGAGATTTTGTACTCGAAAGCAATTAAAACAGTCGCCGCCAATCTTGTTGAAGCAATAAAGGCGGTTCAAGAGGGAAAATCATTCACAATAGAGGGAATGATGAGCTGACAAAGGCCCTCGAGAATCCTGAACACTGTGGACGAACACGAGGCAAAGGCGTTGTTCCGTGGAAAATTGGTTGTATGTAGTCGGGAGAAAGTTATAGAATCCGCTCGAGCAAAAAGAAGCAGGAGGCAGAGCGGATTGAGAAGATTGAAAATATATTACAACAGCAGCAGGATCAACTGAACGCAATTAGCCAGCAAAGGGCATCTTAGCAATCTCCTGCAGTCGATAGTACCGTCCGAACTTAGGAGAAAAGCAGCTTCGCTTCCACTGTCGCCACGTCTGATGATGATGCACTGCTGTATGATGCACCGATGGATCGCTACCTCGTGCATGATATCCAGGAGAGGAAAATTTGTGAGTTACATCTGTCAATAAAGAACATATTCTTGAAGCTGGTTGTCGGCTTTGCTTTACCCTCTGACCTGTAGCATGCATCCATGGTCATACGATTTTATCTAGCTAGGTCCGTGTCAATGTGGATGAAGTTATGCAAGGATATGAGTCACTGGAGCTTGACCACCCTACAGGTGATGGGGAGATGAAATTTGGAAAAGTCAAGAGGGGTAACATTCTATGGGATAAGAAAAATATTGTGTTTCCAGACTCGGGTCAAAGGCCACCGACTCCATCCTCTCGATCTCCGCCAGGTTAGCCGACTCCTCCATCTCGAATTCTTAGTCCTCACAGGGGAGCGAGTCCATATCGATATCCACCGCGTGAGACGACTACACCCAATAAGCAGTCCCATGACGCTAAAGAGGAAGAACAATTATCTACAAACTACTAGTCGGAAGAGAGTTATTAATTAAAAAAGATAAGGATCCTCCTGCCAAGTTAGCTTATGATATGGATGATGCAGAAACCACAATGTTCGTGGATGCCGACGTGAAACGCCAGTTAGCACCTAAAACGCCGAAGCCAAAGGTGCAAATACCTGAGAAAATCGTTGAACACTTTGTGGAGATGCTTGAGTGAACACAGCTACATGTAGCTAGTAGGACATCATACTATGACCGCTATATTGTGAAGACGTATAAATCACAAGTGCAACAACGGAGAAGCTACTGTACAAGCGGGAAAATAGTTCCCAGTTGCGAAACACCGGAAGCACAATCGACCCCACCCCCCCCCCCCCCCCCGCGTGCTCAAGGTGAGGAAAATAGTTCCCCAGTTGGGAACTCAAAAAGGACAATCGGTGCCCCCCGCTCAAGATGGGGAAAACAGTTCCCCAGCTAGGAACACAGAAAAAACAAACGACCTCCCCCCACCCCCGCTGAAGGTCTTGCCCGCAGGGAACCTAGGAGGTAAAACCATTCTTGACCCCCGCAGCTGGATATGGATACATGCAAAGAACTTGATACCGGCCTTAGTATGACTATTGAAGAACTCCTAGCTAGCGGAAATATCCCCAGAGCTGAACTAGAATGGAAATATGTCCCCGGGGAGTCACTGGTCAGACCTAAGGAGATCCCGAATTTTCCAACACATATGTGAAGATTGCATGAGTGGTACATGGAAGTCGTAAAGAAAAATCGAACATTGGCTCGTGCTAAAGTTCCTCCGGAGTATTACTTCAATAAAAACCAGGATATATCTATTGAGCTCACATAATTCTTCCAACTATTCAATCAAGACGCCTTCGACAAAACTCTCATCAGTTGCTATTGTCTGTAAGTGATTTAATTCTGTAATTTAGGTCTCTAGCTCAGGTCGTTCATCGCATGTATATCTTCACTATATTCCTTTTTACGCTATTATGCAGAATGAATATTCGCGAATGCAAGCTAAACAGAAACTACTGACGTTGGGTTCATTGACCCAGACATCATCAATGAGAATACGTCAAAACATCACCCCAAGGATACGAAGGCTAAAATGCTAAGGTTTCTAACGAAACAAAATACCAAAACAGAAATACTATTCTCTTACAACTTCAGGTGAGTGTTACCGTCTTGTACGCATTCTATTTTTCTTACTCGATGTCAAGTGTAATTGATGAGTTATGCATGCATGCCTGGTTATATAAACGTATGCAGCTTTCACTAGATTCTGCTAATCATTAAAGTTGACGAGAGAGTAGTTCAAATCATGGACCCATTAGGTAAAGACAAAAAACTATAAGAAAATCTGCTTACGCTACTCCAGAGGTAAGTTCAATAATTATCGCACTATATCAGTCTCTTTTGTTCATTTCATCATACCAAGTAATTAATAAATCCTTTATTCATTTTCTTTGCGGGGCAGTTGTTGGCAACAGTTTATCAAGGAGATTACCGGTGAATGGAAAAAGAAGCTAGGTCCGGGCATCTATTTAATTCTAGTTTCAATATCATTTATTATGCTTGATGATTATTTGATTGAATTCTATTCTTGTAAATTGGTTGAGGCAGGAACAAGGGAATAACTTATGTGGACACTACATTTGCAAGTACATTCGCATTACGACCAGTGAGCAGCGCATGGATGTAAGAAACACTGCAATAAGTAAACACTATTCATAGTTTCATTCTATTACCAGCAATTGTGTTGTGTTTCATTCATATATACACACTACTCATATATTTATATTGTTCTCTTTCTTTAAAGATGGAAAACATGCGGGAGAAGCTCCTATCACAGAACCGCATATGAGCAATTCAAGAGGAGTTGGCGTGGTTTTTTGCTTGAGCATGTCATAGCTTGAACTGGAGCGTTTAACTACACCGATAGTTAGGTCTACCTCCAACCGGAGAGTCTCAATGTGCAATATTCGCGTCGATAGAGAGAACGGTTGGCGAGACAGTATAGGAAGACGAGCCGATAAAGAGTCTCATGTGTAATACACAGCTTGTATATACATGCACGCTTGTAGGAGATATTATATTATGTATGCGTCAACGTGTACAATATGTACGTACTAGCGTAGAATATGTATATGAAAATTTGTTTCAAATGAGTAAGAATTAATCGGAAAACCAAAATAAAAAACATAAAACCCTAAACCTAAAAGCCAAAACCCACGGGATATTTAGTCCTGGTTTGTAACACTGCAGGTCCTACGGCCCGAGCTCTCTGTCATGGCCACGTGGATCGGATTTTTAGCCTTTGTTTGTGGCAGGACAGAGCCGGGGGGGGTTTTAGTCCCGATTGGGCAGTCTTGGTTGGAAAACCGGGACTAGAGGAACTTACCAACCGGGACTAAAGCCCCGTTCTCCACTAATGAACCTACATATTGAAATGTGCCTAGATACATACTTACTTATCATGTCAATTAGACATAGATTAAACATTTTATATTTGGGAAGGAGGGTGTAGTAGTTAGAATGCCCCGTAACTAAACTATGTCGTACTGGGTAACTAGATACTCTTCTTCAAATTGCATTTAGTTCTAACAAATGTTGAGCAGATGGTGTAGTAGTAACATGTATGCTATATATATACTCCATCCATCCCAAAACAATTGACATCCATTTGACCGAATATAGATGTATTTATAGCCAATTATTTTGGGCCGAAGGGAGTATTTTAATCTTCGTACGTGCAGTTAGAACATCGATATGACCTTCGCAACCTGTTTTCGCTGCACGTTCCGAGCAACCGGCCATAACGCATCAAATCAGTTTGAAATCACACAAGTTGGCCTCCTTAAATTATTTACGTTCCCAGCGACCATGAATGCCTGGCTATATAAATCGTGATGCTTGATGGGTTGTGTACTCACAGCTCCACAGCTTGCGCAGCATGGACTACTACTACTATTTGCTAGCTCTTCTTCTTCTTCCTCCTCTAGTGTACAGAGCAATTTCTGGCTCTCGTGTGGTTGATCCCGGCCTACGCCTCCCTCCGGGCCCATGGCAGCTTCCTGTCATCGGCAGCCTCCACCATCTTTTTGGTGCCCTGCCACACCGTGCCTTGCGGGAGCTATCAAGGCGCCATGGCCCTCTCATGCTCATCAAGTTTGGCAGGAACCCGGTGATCATCGCTTCCGGCGCGGAGGCTGCCAAGGAGATCATGAAGACGCACGACATCAACTTCTGCACGAGGCCCATGAGCTCATCCCTCAAGGTGATATGCAAGTACAGCAAGGGGATCGCGTTCGCCCCGTACGGTGACCAGTGGAGGCAGCTCCGCAAGATTTGCTTCCTGGAGGTGCTGAGCGCCAAGCGCATCAGTTCTTTCCGGCTCATCCGCGAGGAGGAGGCGATTCGGTTCATGCGATCCATCTCGTCGTCTGCAACAAGGGAGCCAGTTGTGAATATGAGCAAGATGTTGTCCATGCACGTGACGGACACGACGGTACACGCCATCATGGGCGGTCGGTTCAAGGAGCACGACACCTTGCTCCGCCATATCCATGGGGCAGTGAAGTCGGTAGGTGGCTTCACCTTAACTGACTTGTTCCCCACATCAAGGCTGGCACGCGCACTGTGCAGCAGCACACTGCGGAGGACGGATGCCTTACGGGATACCGTACTGGAGTTCCTTGACGGCGTCATAGCTGAGCATCTCGAGATGAGGAGGTCGTCGGAGGTGGTGCACCAGGAGGAAGACCTCGTCGATGTCTTGTTAAGGATAAAAAGAGAGGGCAACCTTGAGGTACCCCTCACCATGAGCGAAATCAAGCACGTGATTTTCGTAAGTTTTTTCTTCTCTTGGATCCCATCCCATTCCCGCATGTATTGTCTACAAACAAATTAAACAGAATTATTAATACAGGATCTGTTTGGAGGTGGTACCGAGACAGCGCAGACGACGCTGCAATGGGCAATGACAGAGCTGATGCAAAAACCAAGTGTCATGGCCAGGGTGCAAGCCGAGGTGAGGGGTTCATTCCTGGCCCATGTAACCGAGGAGGGTCTAGGCGATCTAAGCTACATGCGATGTGTCATCAAGGAAACCCTGCGAATGCACATTCCTGGTCCATTGCTGCTGCCAAGAGAATGCCAGAAACAATGCAAAATACTCGGCTATGACGTGCCAAAAGGTGCCACCGTTTTTGTCAATGCGTGGGCTATCGCGAGAGACCCCGAATGCTGGGACGACCCGGAAGAATTCCTTCCCGACAGATTCATGGGAAGCAACAGAGATTTTAGAGGCAACCACTTTGAGTTCACACCATTTGGCGCCGGCCGAAGGATTTGCCCTGGGATGCAATTCGGGCTCGCAAATATCGAGCTCGCCCTCGCCAGCCTTCTCTTTTATTTCGACTGGAGTCTCCCCGCCGGCGTTCTTCCGGGCCAACTAGATATGACCGAAACCATGGGAGCCACGGCCCGTAAGAGGATAGACCTCTGGTTGCGTCCAACTCTCCGACTAGAGCTGCCCCGCTAAGCTAAATCGTGCATGCATGCTTATTCTGGGGGATTTTTACTTGTTTTATTATTTATTTATGTGCCATAGCTCGCTGCATGCATGGCTTGTCATATGTGGTGCCCTGCACCAACTTTTTCGATGAATTATTGAGCTTAATTAATATAGAATTCTTGCTCCCTTTTTTATAAATGGTGCTTAGTACCGATCAGCCAATCGCACAATTATAGTAAGTGTTGTTAGCGTAGCGTATTGTTAGGGATCCTAACTATGTTAACTATGGCAAGGATCGGTTGTGATCTCTTTTGCCTTGCCGTGTACTCCAACCCTTGTACGTGTTGTGTATATAATGAGAAGCCCCCACGCAGGGCAAGCTACGGAAAACAAACCAATCTTAACTTGGTATCAGAGCGATCGTTTACGATCCGATCTCCCGAGGCCGCGCGCGATGACAACTTCCGCGCTGCAGCTCTCTGGCACCGCCGCCGGCGCGCTCACCTCCTCCTCTTCCGCTTCCCTCGCCGCCGGCCTGACCACTTCCATCCCCACCACCTTACCTGCCACATTCAACAACACGATCACCATCCGCCTAGATCGGTCCAACTACCTCCTGTGGAAAACCCAGGTCGTGCCCGCCATCACCGGCCAAGGGTGGTATGGTTTCCTCGACGGGTCTTGCGTCTGCCCGTCCGCCACCATCACCACGGGAACCGGAGACGCCGCCACCACGACGGCCAACCCGGAGTATGCACGCTGGTGGTACGCCGATCAGCGCGTTCTCTCGGTCCTTGTCGGATCGATGAGCGAGGATATCCTCGCGCAGATGGTTGGACGCACCACGTCGGCTTCGGTGTGGAGCTGCGTCACCGACCTCTTCTCCGCCCAGAATCGGGCCGGGATCCGCCAGATTCGTCGTCAGCTGACGACGTTAAAGAAGCACGACATGTCCGCCGCCGACTACTACAGCAAGATGAAGGGGTTTGCCGACGCCATGGCGATGGCGGGCTCCCCTGTCTCCGACGATGAACTGATCGACTACATCGTCGTCGGCCTCGGATCTCAGTTCGAGGCGCTCCAGCAATCTCTCGCCGTCCTTGGTGCCGCCAATGCCTCCCTCTCTCTCTCTGAATTTTACCCCATGTTACTTTCGTGTGAGGCAATTCAGGTGCAGAACGCACAGGCCGGATCCTACTCCTCCTCGGCAAACGCTGCAGCTCGGCAGGGTGACAACAGCCGCGGTGGAGGCCGCCCCTTCGACAACACCAGGCGCTATGGTGGTGGCCCTCCGCATGGCGGCGGTGGCCAGTACGGGGGTGGTCAATCTGGCGGTGGAGGCCCCTACAACGGTGGCCAGCAGGGCAACCGTAATACTAACCGCAACGGCGGCGGTGGTACCGGCGGACACGGTGGCGGCGGTGGAGGTCAAGGCGATGGTGGCGGCAACCGTCGCTGGCGCCCCCGTTGCCAGGTCTGCAAGGCATGGGGTCACGAGGCCCTCTCTTGCAAAAATCGCTTCAACGAAGCGTTTCAAGCTGAGGGACAGCGCTCCGGAAACGCTGCCTCCACCCACGGCCACACCGAGCGGGCGCCCCCGCCACAGCCGTGGCTCTTCGACACCGGGGCAACCGACCACCTCACCAACGACATGGAACGGCTAGGTGTCCATGAACGCTATCATGGGAAGGACCAGGTTCAAGCCGCAAACGGCTCAGGTATGTCTATTACGCACATTGGTCAATCTCGTTTAGCTGGTTCCTCTCTAGCTTTGAAAAATATCCTCCATGTTCCTTCGTTAGCCAAAAATCTACTCTCCGTTTATCGCCTTGTGTCCGACAATAACATATTCCTTGAATTTCACAAATATTTCTTTCTTGTTAAGGACAAGGTAACGAAGAAAATTCTTCTTCGCGGTAGAAGTCGTGGCGGCCTCTATCCTCTTCCGGTCAGTCGAGCCTCCCATCATGAGAGGCATGCTTCTTCTGGTGTCAAGCTTTCCGCGCACCACTGGCACCAACGTCTTGGTCATCCGTCAAATAAAATAGTTCAAACTACTATCAAGTCCAATAATCTCCCATGTATTCCAAACATTGAGTCTTCTATTTGTGATGCTTGTCAACGTGCTAAAAGTCACCAATTACCTTATGGTTATTCCACTCGTGTGTCTACTACACCGCTTGAGCTTATTCACACTGATGTTTGGGGTCCGGCTTTGTCATCCTCGGGAGGTTTCAAATACTACGTTAGTTTTATTGATGACTATAGTCGGTATTGCTGGATATACTTGCTTAAACACAAATCCGATGTTGAGAATGTCTTTTATATGTTTCAGAATCACGTTGAGCGCCTCCTAAACACCACTATTCGCGCCGTGCAGTCTGATTGGGGCGGTGAGTATCATCGTCTCCATACATATTTCCAGCGCACCGGTATCTCTCACCGTGTGTCCTGCCCCCACACATCTCAACAAAACGGTATCGCTGAACGGAAGCATCGACACCTTGTCGAGACTGGGCTAGCTCTCCTTGCGCATTCCTCCCTTCCTCTCCGGTTTTGGGATGAAGCGTTCCTCACCGCATGCTTATCAATAAATGCCTACCCCAGTCATCCATAATGCCACCCCTATATTTCGCCTCCTCAATAGCCCCCGAGTACTCCTTTCTTCGTACTTTTGGATGCGCTTGCTGGCCTAGTCTCCGAAAATATAACTCTCGTAAGTTAGAATTTCGCTCCAAAATGTGTGTCTTTCTTGGGTATAGCCCTATGCACAAAGGTTATAAATGCCTCGATCGCAGTACCGGTCGCATCTACATATCTCGCGATGTTGCCTTCGACGAGAATGTTTTCCCGTTTGCCACTCCAGGTGCGGTGGTAGATGTGTCTCAGCTTCTTCCTGTGTCGTTCCCTCCGCAAGAACCAGCTGTTCAGAATGATCATGCGCGTACTTATGACATGTCCCTGTTACCCGTTGATGCTACTGGTGTTTCCCCTGTTGTTTCTGTTCAGGTACCATCACAGGCGATCGACGTACCAGGAGCAGGCACACCCGACGTGCATGAGCGTGCCTCGTCTCCCGATGCACCGCGCGTCCCGCAACGGCCCGCCAGCCCACGCCCGGCAGCTACCTCTTCCTCGCCGGGTCCTGCCTCCACAAGGGCCCCTTTGCTACTCGGGCCCTGCTCCGTGTCCGGCCCAGCTCCCGGGCCCTCGTCGCCTGGCGCCGCTAATGGGCCGCCGTCACCGGCCCCTGATGCCGGGCCGCCTTCTCCAGTGGCCAGCTCCCCTGTGCGCGACCAGGGGGGTCTGTCGCCACCGCCCTCTGGTGCTGTCCCCTCGCCTGCGACATCTTCCGTTCCGCCCGCTCCTCCGACAGGGCCCTCGCCTATACTGACACGACAGCGCAACAATGTGGTCTGTCCGAAGATATTCAAGGACGGCACGGTCCGCTATGACCCGTATCGCCGCGGCGCGTTTCTTGCTGTCCCTGCGACGCATCGGGTTGCGCTTTCGGACCCAGCCTGGAGGTCCGCGATGGAGGCAGAGTTTGACGCTCTTCAGCAGACTCGTACATGGGTTCTTGTCCCTCGGCCCCCTGGTACGAACATTGTTGGCAGTAAGTGGATCTTCAAGACAAAGTTTCGTCCCGATGGTTCTGTTGATAAACACAAAGCTCGTCTCGTTGCACGTGGTTTTACTCAGCAGCATGGTATCGACTATCATGACACCTTCAGCCCAGTGGTCAAGCCTGTTACTGTTCGGCTTGTGCTCTCTCTCGCAGTGTCGCGTGGATGGTGTCTTCGCCAGATTGATGTCAGTAATGCATTCCTTCACGGCTTCTTGTCCGAGGATGTTTATATGCAGCAGCCCCCTGGTTTTGAGGATTCTCGGTATCCGCAACATGTTTGCAAACTTCAGCGTGCTTTGTATGGTCTGAAGCAGTCTCCTCGTGCCTGGTATGCCCGTTTGAGTGATAAACTTCATCAACTTGGTTTTGTTTCCAGCAAGGCAGACACCTCTCTGTTCATCTTCGATCATCAAGGTGTCCAGGTATTCATGTTGGTATATGTTGACGACATTGTTCTAGCTGGTTCCTCTGTTGCTGCTGTTGATCGCCTCGTTCAGACTCTCGCCGGTACTTTTCCTATCAAGGACCTTGGGCGTTTGGAGTATTTTCTCGGCATTGAGGCGACACACTGTTCCTCTGGTGTGCTTCTTACTCAGCATAAGTATGCTCTCGATCTTCTACACCGTGCTAACATGGAGAGTTCTCGTTCCGTTCCTACCCCCATGTCATCCACGGACAAACTCTCCCGCACTGCTGGTATTCTTCTCTCTGCTGATGATGCTTTTAAATATCGCAGTCTGGTTGGGGGTTTGCAGTATCTCACGTTGACACGCCCAGATCTTTCCTTTGCTGTCAACAAAGTGTGCCAGTATTTGTCTCAGCCGACCACTGTTCATTATGAGGCTGTCAAGCGTATCCTTCGTTATGTCAAGGGTACTCTCTCTACGGGACTGCAGTTTTCACGCTCTCCCTCGTGTGCTCTTAACATCTACACTGATGCTGATTGGGCTGGTTGTTCAGATGATCGGCGATCCACTGGTGGTTTTGCCATCTTTTTCGGCCCCAACCTTGTTTCGTGGAGCTCTCGTAAGCAACCTACCGTCTCTCGTTCGAGCACCGAAGCTGAATATAAAGCTTTGGCTAATGGGACTGCTGAGGCCACTTGGATACAGTCTGTACTACAGGAGCTTGGCGTGCATATGTCGACACCCCCAGTTTTATGGTGTGACAACCTCGGCGCTACGTATTTATCGGCCAATCCTGTCTTCCATGCACGTACCAAGCATATCGAGATTGACTTCCACTTTGTTCGCGAGAAGGTGGCCATGGGCGCTCTTGACGTTCGGTTCATTGCCTCGGGTGATCAACTAGCTGACATGTTCACTAAACCTGCTACTCAAGTCACCCTCCGACGTTTTCAGTCCAATCTGAACCTCGTTCACGTCGGTTCCGATTGAGGGGGAGTGTTAGCGTAGCGTATTGTTAGGGATCCTAACTATGTTAACTATGGCAAGGATCGGTTGTGATCTCTTTTGCCTTGCCGTGTACTCCAACCCTTGTACGTGTTGTGTATATAATGAGAAGCCCCCACGCAGGGCAAGCTACGGAAAACAAACCAATCTTAACTAGTGTCGGTCACTATCCATGGGTAGGCGATGGTGGTGACCCATGGCACACGATTAGTAAACCGCGTGCGATATCACACACACTTTTATTTTTCCATGTGTATTGTTTGTTGATCTCACATGGTAGTGCCTACTATATCGTTTGTGTTAATTTTATTATTGCATATGATTTGCCAGATTTACTTATGTGCGATTTGTCCCAGGTGTACCGGTAGCTATGATGCACATGGTACTGGAAGCTATGATGCACATGGCTATAATACAAACATTTCCTCGAAAAACATAGTAGCTCGTCTCAATACATGAACATTATAGCAGTACACATATATATACATTGCAACATAGGTTTGATTGCTAGGTAGGTACTCGCTCCGTTCCCTAAAACAAGGCGCGAATTTGCTGCCATTTCGACCAAGGCAACCATATGCAGGAAAAATTTAGTATTTATTGGACTCTTTTGCCCTTATTGGAATCACCCTTCATGCAGTTTGTCTTGGCTTGTCCCCGCATGCATGCCAGGAACCAATCCAAGTCAGCCTTGCTCTAATGCAATTGACGCTAGCTTTAGCAGCCTAGTTTACGGATCGGGCTAATTTAGGAAAGAAGATGAGCGAAAGCTATATGTGCCTTGCTTTTTGGAAGAAACAGAGAAAATTTACACGCCCTCTTTCGTGGAACGGGACCGCGCTTGCCTGCGCCCCCCTTGTGCGCCCATCGGTGCGCCCACGTACATCCAACGGCCCCTCTATTTTCTCCCTTACCCCCTTCTTCTCTCCTAAGTTAATGAAATCACGAACGGAAATCAAGAAATGAAGTCGTAGTTCTCCCCTGAGATCAAACCGTACAGAGAAGGAATTGACAGGGCGACCGTGAGGATTCAGTTATCGTAGCTAGTACATGTACGCCTAACTCGGCCACGCGGGCTCAAGGGCAGCAGCTGTGCCGCTCCAGTGCATCTGCTCTAGGTGCTCGTTGGTCTCAACGGCTTCTACTTGTGCCGTTGCCGTGCACTTCCTGATGCCATAGCTCTCATCGTTGTTGTGGGACTTGGTGTCTTGATTGGCTGGCTGCATTTGAACGAGTTAGTACAACCGCCGGACTGCCTGAGCAGGTTCCCGTGCTTGGAAATATCCACCTGTCTCCTTGGGCTCGAGACGTAGCGGCGGCGAACAGGGTGTCTCATCGGAGGCGCTGCGCGATGATGGCGGTGCACTTGTAGCACCCATTTTAAGCAGGCTCGGGCGCACATTGTCGAATGGTTGTAGGTGCAGAGCTGCCGATGGCGATGAACTCCATCATGTACGCCTCCGGACGGTGCAGCTGCTCGGTCGCAGGTGTTAGGTTGTGCTCCATTGACCTTTTTATTTACCGCGGTTCTTATCTGGGCAAAAAAAAGGACAGTGGGGACAGAAAAGAGGATGACGGTTGGATGATGCGGGCGCACCGATAGGCGCACAGGAGGGGCGCATGCAAGCCCCGTCGGAGGGAATATAAAATATCGAAGATTCACAATTAATAACATAATATGGGTTTTCTTAATAAAGTTTTTTTTAAATGGGTAAAACACAGGCTCTGCATCATCAGAGCTATGCACACGGCTATGACAGGTTCATAATGTTATTGATGCTACTGTATTTCCAAAACCCTAGTAGTTGATCTTTTTGTTCCTTAATTTATTCAGAATATTCTTCTAACTTTTTATGTCATCGACATTTGAGGCCACTTGGATAACTAACTATATAGAACGTGGAAGAACATTTAAAGAAACAATATTTTGTTGTCTAATCACAATGAAAAAAATACACATTTTATGCTTTCATTCCACTTACGTTTTACGAGGTTCTGTTTTATGAGGATTATTTCTTTTGTGAAGTAACCATCCATCATTTTAATTTTTAATGGTACCTTCATTTTTCTGATTATTTTATTGTTATCGACTAGCATGTCTTGATTAAGCATTGGCCTATACGTGAAGTCTACCGAGAACTCCTCATTCTCATGCAGGTTCCAGCAAAATACATGATCCCTTGGCGATACTTTTTCTTTTTTGAGATTAAACAAATTATATTAAGCAAGCAAGCCGCCTCGTTAAAAACCTTCCGGTTCCCGTAGGTACCCTGGTAAGGAAAAGAGTGTGTCAGAAACTTGCCGCTGAGAAGCACAACCATTAGTTTGGCTTGCAATCTTTTCTGATACAGGCATCGAGAAAGGTCGGGGTGTAGTTTATCTAGAGACATCTTTGTCTATCCTGACTACTATGGCCATTCTAGGAATATAATTAAGACTAAAAGAATCTAGATTACCGGTGAGGTCGCTCACTTCCGCAAGAATAGAAGCCAGAAACGATATGTCAAAATTTGACGCTGACCACATTTGAACTAGTTGCTGTGAGTCGGTCTCCAATATAATCTTTCGAAAAGCCCTATCAATGGCGAATTTGATACCATCACGAATGGCATAGATTAGGGTCACCCCTGTACCTCCATGATTATGATTTTCAATAAACTTTGCATCCACATTAACCTTCACGTGTCATCCATAGGGGGCCTCCATCTGACAACCTTCTTCACTGTCGGTATTAGAGTATAGTCGGTTAGGGTTCGGTACTTTCCTCTATTTGAGTTGTAATCTATCTCTACTAGCCTTGGCCTCCAAGTTTGTACTGATATAAATACTAGCCCTCGAGGCCACAAGCAATACAAGTTTAGCTTTCTCTCATTATCTCAAAATTAACATGGTATCAGACCCTAGGTTTTCCGCACCTAGCATGGCAGTCCGCCCGGCGCCGCCGCCCTTACCGACTCGGTCCCCCTTCTCCTTGGCCGAGTTTCGAGCTGCCGGCACATCCCCTCCATCTACTACACTACCTCGTCTACAACCACCCTAGCCATACCTCCTCAACTCCACAATTTCTCTCGCCGACACCATTGCCGATGTCTCTTCCTTCATCCCGATCTCATTGGATCTTGGCGCCCACAACTACTACCACTGGCGCCACCGTTCTCCATCCACCTTGGTCGCTGCGGTCGTCCCCACATAGATGGATCCTACCCTCCGCAGCCCCACCGATCCTCGTTGGGTGAAGGATGACCTCGCCATCATCCAGTGGATCTACACGCGCATCTCCACGGACTCTTCAATTTAGTCTCCAACGACGACGCCACACCGCCGACCTCTGGCCTCTCTTCAACAGCTGTTCCAGGACAATTCTGACGCGCATCAACGCCCTCAACACCGAGCTTCGCACCATCACTCAAGAGATGCCCCGGTCACCGTCTTCTGTCAGCGGATCAAGGCCATTGGCGATGAACTCCGCGAACTCGGCGATCGCGTTGAGGATCGCACTCTCATCAACGCTCTCCTCGTCGGCCTTGGTGACCAGTTCGAGAAGCAGCAGTTCCTTCATCCCCATGCTCAAGCCCTACCCCTCCTTCAAGGAGGTCCGATCGATCCTTCAGCAGGAGGAGAAGAACCAGGCACGCAAAGCTCAACGGGCGCCGCAGGTATTCCATGCCGCCGCTCCCGCCGCTACGCTGCCCCGACGTCTTCCACGTCGACTCCACAAACCGCCCCCAGGGTGGCGCCCAAGCCCTAACTACAGAGGCAAGCATCCGATCTACCGGCCTCCTCAACCGCGTCCTGCTAGCACCGCACCTGCCCCGACCACAGCTCCGTCGCCCGCTCCACCGACATGGTCACCCCAGCATGATCCCTGGACTGGTCTTGTCCAAGCATGGTCGATGCCTTGGTCGGCTCCTTCCCCGTACGTCCCTCCTGCATACACGGGCTCATGGAACCCTGGTCTCCGTCCGGCCACCGCTCCCCGGTCTTCTCGGACCCCGGCCACCTGCGCACGTCTACACTGCCACCTACACCACCTCCCGGTGCGCCAGGGCCCCTGCCCAACTACTACACCATCCGGCCTACGGCACCATGCAAGCCTCGTACCCGCACCAGCTACCACCTCCTCCTCACGTCAACAGCAAGCTTCTGGCCCCTCTGCTCAGCCACAACAGCCGACATGGGACCAAGCCGCCTTCATCAACGCCATGAACAATTTTACCCTCATAACGAAGGTACGGATTGGATCTTCGACTCTGGTGCATCCTCGCATATGTCCTCAAATATGAATTTACTGTCAGCTTGTTTTCCCTCACCGTTTTTCCACCATTACTATCGGCGATGGCTCCACAATTCCTGTTTCTTGCACCGGCAATTCATATATACCTTCATCTTCTACCAATTCTTCACAAACATTCTTGTAGTTCCCTCTTTAATCAAAAATCTTATTTCTGTTCGACAATTTTGCATTGACAATCAAGTTATTCTGGCTTTTTGACCCCTTTGGTTTGTCTGTGAAGGATCTGAAAATGGGGGAGGTTCTCGCTCGGTACAATAGCACGGGTGATCTTTATCCACTTCATGATGCTCCTACATCCACCCCACGTGCCATGCTTGCTTCAGTAGATTTGTGGCATCGTCGTCTAGGCCACCCAAATAAATTCACCTTGTCCTCCTTGCTTCGAGATTTTTGTATCCTAGTTCTACTGCTTCTCATAATCCTCACTATGTACTGCCTGTCAATGCGGCAAAAAACGTTCGATTACCCTTTGGTGCCTCTACTACTTATGCCACTTTTCCTTTTGAGCTACTTCATTGTGATTTATGGACCTCTCCGGTCCCTAGTGTTTCTGGTTATAAATATTATCTTGTATTATTGGATGATTATTCTCATTATATTTGGACTTTTCCCCTTCGAGCTAAATCTGATGTGCACACAATTTTTCTCAACTTCCGGCAGTATGTTCTTACTCACTTTGGTTTGCCAATCCGATTTATTCAATGTGATAATGGTCGTGAATTTGATAACACTCAAAACCGTAACTTTTTTCTCTCTCAGGGTATTCTTCTTCGTTTTTCTTGCCCTTACACTTCTCCTCAAAACGGAAAAGCTGAACGCTCTCTTCGCTCTATTAACGACATTCTTCGCACATTGCTCTTACAAGCCTCTCTTCCCTCTAAATTTTGGGCTGAAACTCTTCGCACTGCTACGCTACTCATAAATATTCGACCAACCAAAACATGCCCGCTTTATTCGCCCTTTGAATCTCTTTTTCTTTCTCACCCCGATTACTCTTCTTTAACGTTTTTTTGGCTGCCTTTGTTTTCCCAACACTGCCTCCACCACTCAGAACAAACTAGCACCGCGCTCACTTCCTTGTATTCATCTTGGTCTTTCCGACGATCACAAAGGTTATCGCTGTTTTGATCCATCTTCTGGTCGTGTTCTTGTGTCTCGTCACGTTGTATTCGATGAAAATGTTTTTCCCTATGCTGCCACGCAAACCTCCTCTCAACCTAACCCATCAACCAGCCCCAAAACCCCTAGTCCACTGGTTCCCGCTGCCGTCATCTCTGCCGCGCAGACCTTCTCCCCGTTTTTCAACCACGGCAGCCTACCGCGGCAGATTTTTCCCTCAACTCTGCCGCGGCAGCCCTTAGCCGAACCACTACCCATCCCTCCTACCGCATCCACCTCGCAGCCACCGTCACCCACCGACCAGCCGCCCACTGTCTCCCCCGTGTCCACAGTCGAGCAACCAAACCCCTCCTCCTCTTTATCACCCACTAATCACGTTGAAACACACACCGAAACACCTACACAATCACACGACACACCACCCCTACCACCTCGGCCGTACCCATTCCACCCCGCAACAATGATCACGTTATGCGCACCCGCGGCAAACGCGGTTTTATTCTTCCTACTCAACGCCTCAATCTCACTGCCACTACCACCATTTCCCCTATACCAATCTTATAAACGCGCCCTTCTTGATCCTCTTTGGTTTTCTGCCATGCGTGATGAATTTGATGCTCTGAACAAAATAATACATGGACTTTGGTTCCCAACCATCTGGTGTTAATGTTGTTTCCGGCAAATGGGTTTTTTCGCCATAAATTTCATGCTGATGGTACTCATTGCTCGCTACAAAGCTCGTTGGGTTTTGTCGCGGTTTTTCACAACAACATGGCATTGATTTTGATGAAACTTTCTCTCCAGTTGTAAAACCAAGCACTATTCGTGTTGTTCTTAGCCTTGCCGTTTCCACCTCTTGGCCAATTCACCAACTAGACGTCAAAAATGCTTTTCTTCACGGCACACTTAATGAAACTGTTTATTGTCCAGCAACCCTCTGGTTTTGAGAATTCCTCTTCTCCTAATCTCGTTTGTTTACTCCAAAAATCTCTTTATGGTCTCAAACAGGCTCCTCGTGCCTGGTTTCAACGCTTTGCCACTTTTATTCAAACAATTGGTTTCATTTCTTCCAAATGTGATTCTTCCTCTTTATTTTTCGCTCTTCAGAACACACTGCATACCTTTTACTTTATGTTGATGATATAATTCTCACAGCTAGCTCTAGTTCTTTTCTCAAACATATTATTTCTTCTCTAACCGTGAGTTTTCCATGACTGATCTTGGTCCTCTTCATCATTTTCTTGGCATTAATGTTTCTCGCACTAAGTCTACTCTTTTTCTCTCTCAACGACAATATCTTTTAGATCTGCTTTCTCGTGCTGGAATGTCTGATTGTCAACCCTCTCGTACTCCTGCTGACACTGGTGCTAAATTATCAGCCACTGGTGATCCCATTTCTGATCCCACCTTCTATCGCAGCATTACCGGTGCTCTCCAATATGCCACTCTTACTCGTCCTGACATTTCTTATTCTGTTCAGCAAGCTTGTCTCTTTATGCATGATCCTCGCGCCCTCATCTTGCTCATGTTAAAATCCTTCGCTATTTAAAAGGCACTCTTGATCACGGTCTTCTCATTAATTCTTCTTCTCCAACAAGCTTGACAGTTTATTCTGATGCAGACTGGGCAGGATGTCCCGATACTCGACGATCCACATCCGGATTTTGTGTTTATTTGGGTGATAATCTTGTTTCTTGGTGTTCTAAAAGGCAGGTAACAGTCTCCAGGTCTTCTGCTGAGGCTGAGTATAGGTCGGTTGCTCATGCCGTGGCCGAGGCGGTGTGGCTGCGTCAGCTTCTCGTCGAGCTTCATCAACCCATTGAGCGTGCTACTATAGTTTACTGCGACAATATCTCTGCCGTCTACATGGCCTCCAATCCAGTTCAGCATCGTCGCACAAAACACATTGAGATTGACATACACTTCGTTCGCGAGAAGGTGGCTCTGGGGGAAGTGCGTGTTCTTCATGTTCCCACAACAGCTCAATTTGCTGATATTTTTACCAAAGGCCTCCCGACTGCATCATTCACAGACATACGTTCCAGTCTCAACATTGTTCCTCCTGATGCTGAGACTGCGGGGGGATATTAGAGTATAGTCGGTTAGGGTTCGGTACTTTCCTCTATTTGAGTTGTAATCTATCTCTACTAGCCTTGGCCTCCAAGTTTGTACTGATATAAATACTAGCCCTCGAGGCCACAAGCAATACAAGTTTTAGCTTCTCTCATTATCTCAAAATTAACAGTCGGAACTAAATACTGTTTGCCAGAGCATATAAGATCATTAGTGATGTCGAGCGCCCACTTGGCTGATTGTGCAATGGTTCGTGTTACCTCCCCATGCCGCCTAGTATTTCTATCACTCCAAACCGCCCAAGTGCCACATAAAATGATAGAAGCACTCCTCATTGGCACCTTGTCTTCGTCGAGAAGATCTAGAGCCCAGCTTCCCGGATGTAAGTTTGGGATCTTGACCCCTGTAGTTTCCTTGATCTCACTCCAAAAATTCCTAGCCCAAGTACACTTAAACAGGGAGTGGTAAATTGTTTCCGAAGTACCGCAGAAATCACAATTGTCAACCTTTTCAATGTGGCGCTGATTAAGAATCTCCTAGTAGGAATAAACTTCTTCATCACTCTCCACCAAACGTTCCGAACTTATGGGGGGATAGGCATTTTCCAGAGCCGCTTCCATGAATATGATGATTCGCCACACGATGGACCAGCGACATGACCTCGATCATGATGTAACAGTGACTTGTAGGCTGAGCGAACCGAAAAATATCCCAGCCGCTCAGGGTGCCATGCCCACGTATCCTCCATGAGCGGAACATTGCTAAGTGCCCTAAAAGAGCATTATATCCCGCAAGTCTGGGGACAATAAATATCGTATGAATGACACATTAGCCGGAGAAGCACTGGTAGAAAATAGGCCTATAGTCCCGGTTCGCCAGGGCCAGTAGTCCCGACCGCGCAACCGGGACTAGCTATGCGCGACTAAAGACCCCCCTCCCCTATAGTCGCGCTGCTTACGAACCGGGACTAAAGGCCCGTCCACGTGGGCGCCAGTAGTCCGTCGCGGCGGAGGACCCTTAGTCCCGGTTCTTGTGGCTAACCGGGACTGAAAACCGGCGCAGGTTTAGGGTTTTAGGCCCCCTAAACGTGGTTTGTTTTTAATTTGTTTTGTTTTATTTCTTTTATATTTTATTTTGTGTTTTATTTTAATTTTGATGAAGTTTCAGTACACATATATATATATATTTTACGCTACTATATACATGCATATATATATATATGAAATTTCAAACAAGGAGAATTCAATAGGAATATATAATATATATTCAATATCGGGTGACCATATACAACCTCGAACAAGTTTCCATATTACACAATTAAGATGGATGACCATACACAAATTCGAACAAGTTTCAAAGTACTCGGGCTGATGCGTATAATAGTCATCGTCGGGGACGCATGGTTTCTCCTTTGGAATCGATGACATGCCTAAGGAAAAATCCTGCTATTTCCTCTTGAATTGGTCGGAAGCGAGCTTCTGGAGTAAGCGGCCTCCGCAAGTTATTGAGACTCCTCCACGTGGTCTCGTCCTTCTTCCTCTCAGAGATTTCTTTCCGTATGTTCTCACAGACATAGTATCCACATAGACCGGTCCCCGGTGGCTGCTTATCCACACCACGAACCACATTTTTAAATTCTAGCTGATGTTTGAATCCACCGACATGTTCATGTGAGAACCGTTTCCAAACTCTACATTGCAAATAAAATTAAATGAACAAGTGAGTTATTAGGAAATGAACAAAAGAGACCGATCGATATAGAGTGCAAATGATTGAAAATAATTACCTTTGCATCATTTTTCTCATGTCGATCCAAAGATTTGTATCTGAATTCATAGAGTCGATGATAAAAACTGTGGAGCTGTCAAGTTCAATTTTTAGCAGAATCCAGTGGAACCTGCGGACACGTTACATGCACAGGCATAACTTATCGATTAGACATACCATGCATGGAGTAACCAAAAGAGAATGGGCACAAGAGAGAAACACTCACCCAAAATGGTAAGGAAATAGAATCTGACTTTTGAATTCATGCTTTTTAAGAAAATCGTACAAGTCTTTCTCCACGTCTTTGGGGTGATGCTCTAACATAGTTCCATTAATGATTTTGTGGGTCAATGAACCCAACATCATGGATGAGTCTTATTTTGCATTCCCAAATCTTCAATCTGCATAATAGCGTACGCAACAATATAGTTAGGACAATATATATATATATATATATATATATATATATATATATATATATATAGTGTAGGCAATGAAGAATGAGATGAGGTAGAAATAAATCACTTACAGAACGTAGCAACTCAGGATAGATTTGTCGAGCTCGCGCAGATTGAACAGCTGGAACAATTCACTCATCTCAACTTGTACAGATTACTTTTTGGTGTGATGCTCCTCTGTAACATCCACATACACAAATTCTTTGTCGGTCCATGATATGAATTGTTTGTACCAACGTAGCAGACTTTGCATTAATGGTGGTAGATCCTTTTCCTGCGTAGCCTCGACGAGAGGCCCTTTCTTCTGATATTGTAATGCTACCTCAGCCATTGGCGCATCGTCCAGGCCTAAAAAGAGACGAAGAGACATACCGGCCTCGGACGCATTTTCCATGGCAGTAGCTACAGTCAATCCCATTGCTGCCACAGCTCTTATGACCTCGGGGTCCTGTTCCGGACCGGCTTTCACTATGAGCGGGGGGATCAATTGTTTACTCTGCATCCCGAGCTGGTCAACTTGTTTCCCGCTTTTCTTTTTTCTTTTTGCTTTCTCCTCCTCCAATATTTTTGCTTGCTTACGAAGTTCAATATCATAGTCTTTAGGCAAATTCTTCTCGGCTTGGGACGGTGTCGACAAAAAACCCGTAGCCCACTTGTCTACAATCGAAGGGAATACTTCCTTGGGCTTAGGCTCCTTTAGCGCCTTCTGACGGGCCTTCCATTTCTCAACGTCAGCCTTCACGGCCAATTTGGTTTCAGCATCACTAAGTTCCCAAGGCCTTCGGGGGATAGGCTTCAGTGATGGCTCCGGTACACGTGTGGTCTTAGGTACATAAGGCTTCGGGTTAATAGTCCAAGAGCAGGTTCCCTTGCTGTCCGCCTGCTTCTGTTTCTCCGCTGGAGGAGGAATGGGGGGCGACGTCTGCTTATCCTCCGGAGGAGGAATGGGGGGCGACGACTGCTTATCCTCCGGAGGAGGAATGGGGGGCGACGGCTGCTTAACCGCCAGAGGAGGAATGGGGGGCGACGGCTGCTTACCCGCCGGAGATTGTGGATCGGGGGACGGCGTCGAATGGCGTGAAGGAGGCGTAGGTGAACCAGCACCAGCACCACCACCACCAGCAGCACCTGCACCATCGGAGGGGGGTGGACTTGTTAGCCTTGGCGTCTCGCCTGGAAACACTATGTACATTTTTTTCCATAGAATGAACTGGCGCTTGACATCTCCAAGTCTTCTCTCCCCTTCGGGTGTAGCTATGTCAATCTCCAGGTCCTCAAACCCTTGGACTATGTCTTCCACCGTGACATGAGCATAGCCATATGGAATGGGGTTGTTGTGATGGAGTGCTCCAGGTGTATAGGGTAAATGTCACGACCCCGGACCCAGAGATATACATACTGTTATGTGCTCCTAGCCATGGACTCACAAGGGCTTCAGGGTTACCAGCCCCGGCCGCAACAAACAACGGCAGGCAGACTGGATTCATCGGCACGTAGTCCGGATCCCCAGTCTACTACTCCTTGTATCCATGCTAGTCATAACCAACTATGCATATCAAAGCGTCCACGAATCGAATGAAACTGAAGGAAACGGGACCAAAGCTATACAGAGATGCTATGTGTCCAGAAAGTGCAACAACAATCAAGGGTTACTGGGGTTACCTCGCCCCAGGCCGATCAAATCGACAGGCGGGCTCGGACATGGATCATCGGCTCCACAACCCCTCGACTGCGACAACTATGCAGTCATAGCCAAAACTGTATAACAATGAGCTCCAAACCAACAACCGATCAAAGCAGTACTCTAAACATGAAGCTGTATTAAACAGGTGTTACTAGAGTATAGCTTACAAGCAGAGGTCACACGACCCAACATTACATCAGACAACAGAAGGCAAATTATGTTGCTAATCAACAAGAACAAAAAAAGCCTAAGAGGCCGCAACATAAGGCGACGTCCCAGCCCATAGATTCCAGGCTGCTACCTGGGAACCCCAAACTACTCGTCGATGTCCACGTTGAATCACCACCGATGTGAGATCTTCTCCTGAACCAAAATTAAGCAAACCTGAGTACGGGAGGTACTCAACAAGACTTAGTTAACCTATTATATATCTGCTATCTTCGGAAAGGGTTTTATGAAGGCTGATTTGCGTAAAGCAATCTTTGTTTTGCAAGTTGAGGAAGGAATAGCACGTCTCATGGAGTATTTTGAAATCAGATGAGAAAGCTACTCAACTACTGATATCGTCATCTTTTTAATCCACCAAATCATTTTCGCACCTCGTGCTTCAGAGATCACCTCCTCCAGTTGTTCCACTACCTCATGCTACAAGGTAACCCCTCTCGGCATCTCCGAGGAGGCATCCTTCATTCGTTATCAGCAAGTTTTAATCATTCCGTTTAAGTTATCTATGATCACAGAATCCGTCACCAAGTCGTCTTTAACCGCAGACACGGCTTTTCGAAAAGATTTAACCCTGCAGGGGTGTACAACTTTACCCACACGTACCAACCGACTCTTAGTGCCACCGGGTTGGCACTAGTCCGGGAAGTGCCGGCAGAGGGCGGTCGATTCCCGGCCTTTACCTTGTCGAACCATATCCATGAGTCAACCCAAACAGGGCCACCCCGTCAACAGGGAGTTGGCCACCTCCTGACGGCACCTGTTCTGTGAGTCGGGAACAAGATCCGTGTACGTCCATCACTTGTCCCGGTCACGACCTAGTTTTCTCCAAAACATTTTCCGACTCACACGCAGATGGAAAGCTCAAACTACGTGGCTCATGGATAAGGTTAAACAAGTTAGTTAGCCGGGCGGGGTTCATCGGCCCACGTGTGGCTGTACGCTCAGTCTTGGCTCGAAGGCGAGAACTCGCTCCTAGGGGCATGAACAGGACAAAACGCCACAACCCATTGTGGCCTCACATCCATGCCGTGATTAGTCAAGTTATCAAAGGTAATTCAAATCATAAGCATCTGACATAGTAGATTCACGCATTGAGCAGATTCAGCAACTAGGCATGGCTAAGCAAGACTCACAAGGTTTAGCGAAGCGCGCACAAATAAACCTACAGCTGCTAGGTGAAGTGGATCAGGATAACTAGGTTATGCAGTATATAGGAGAACTCTATCTACTGACATCAAATAGTTTTGAACCGAATGCAAAGTACAAGATTCAAATCACTTTGAAATCATATATGAGCAGATAAGAGGTTATGCTTGCCTTGGTTATAAGAAAACCAGATAAAGATCTTCAGGAATAAGTGCTTGACTTGTTGGTTAGGATCAAGTATTCGCCATTGGATTGTTGGCCTTCTCTTCGGAGTCACGTTCTACCGAGGGGGAAACAACCACCGAAAGAGAAATAACAATCAACACATGGCATCGATGCAATGCGCAATATGTATGCATGACCAGATTAATGCACTGAAATAAGGCCCTGAGCATAATCGTTGGTTTGGTAGGGTTCATATGACGGTTACACATTTTTACTGAAATTAGCCCGAAATAGACCCCGGAGGGGGTTTCGGACGATTATGAAAGTGAGTGCAAGTTAAAGTGCTCAAATGAGGTTAAAAACATCATAAATAGGCTGCATTTGTCATTTTGAGCATTTTGGTATATAACTTTTAATTTTCTATTTTTATTGAATAAAAACTTATTTTTCCATTTTTAAATGATTAAACAATATTAAATAATGGTCATTTTTGAACTTTGTCAAACATGACTGAAAATGATATTGTTGGGTAGAGTTTATTTTTCTGAACAAAACCATATATTATTTACATTTTTCTGAGTAATATAACAGAAGTTATTTATTTTACAAAATAACCCATTTTCTGGAAATAGGAAAAATAGGATTATTACACCATGCTGACGTCATGATGACGTCAGCAATGGCCGGGATTGCTCTGCTTCCGGTCGATCTCGCGATTGGGCACGAATTGGGCAAAACCGATTGGGGTGTTTTGAAGAGGGGAGCACGGCGAGCGGGTTGGTGACATCGCCGCTACCCTATGGTCGTCGGAGGCTCGCCGGCGAGCCCGAACGGCGGCGGCCCACGGTGGTCTCCGGCGACTCGGCGATGCGGTGCACGTGAGAAGGAACGGAGGGCATGGGCGTGTGCAGGAGGTTACCAGGAATTCGATGAGGGGGTCGTCGGGGCAAGGCGCGTCGGCAAACGACGCCGGCGTCCATGAAATGGCGGCGGCCGGAGCTCGGGAAGACCACCCGATTTGCGCGGTACAGGGCACCCCGGTTCGTGTGCTTGCTCGAGGTGATAGAGGGGATTCCGGAGGTCCTCGTGGTGGGTTCAATTCGGATGGAGATGGCCGGAGACGGCGGAGCAAGCGGCGGCCGGCGGACACAGGAGGTTAGGGTTTCGGGTTCACGCAGAGGAGCAGAGAGAGGGAGGGCCACGCGAGGAGGGGGGGTTCTGCGAGGATGCGCATGATCCGGACGGCTCCTGAGGGGGTCCTCACCCTCTCACCACGTCGGAAGCATGAGGTGGCGCGGCGGCTGCCCTCCTGTCGCCGGACAGGAGGAAGAAGACACGGGCAAAATCCTCCATGACCCCCTGAAGCTTTTAAGATTTGCAAGCAGGCCCTTTTCTATTATAAAACAGCACAGAAACAACTGTTTTGGGGCCTTTTTGAAAACAGAAAAATTTGGCAAAAAACATTTTTGGAAAGCTCACAGAATTTCCAACCTAACCATGTTTTGCTTTGGTGTGTTTGCAATATTTTTCAACACAACATTTTGGGAACCAAAATAAGTACCATTTGTGGGATTTTTCTCAAACCATTTAAATTGACAATTTAAATTGTTTTAAACATTGCTTAAATTTGTGGTTTCATGCATGTATGATATGAACAACACCACACACCCTGCTGTAGCAAAATTTGGGGTGTTACAAATCTACCCCCCTTACAAGAATCTCGTCCCGAGATTCCTCAAGGAGAAAGAAAGAAGGAACACCGGTTTGAATGATCTTCTCGGACCTTACGGTTCTATTCTCGAAGAGGTTGACCCGTAGCATCTTGAAGTATTGAACAGATACACCTTAGGTAAGAGGAAAACTCTTAGGAAATGATCTTCACGAAGATCGAGTATCTCATGACTAACTCATGACAGGAATGTTCATAAAGAACTGTGGAGTTATCGTGCATGAAACACATCAAGGTAACAGAGGGAATAGGAGAAGGTTTTAAGTTTGCGGACGATTGATCTGGAGAGGATTTAGAATATGAGCTTTGCACAAGACTTTAAATCCTTTTAGAAACGAAAGGTTGAACAACTTGTGACATCGAGGTTTCTTAAAACAAAATACCAAGATGGGAAGAATTGTTTTGAATATCACAATGTAATATCCGTAGACGAGGGAAAACACGAGAAAACACTGTAATCGTGCATAGGAGAGAATTTGATACGAAATCATGTTCACTCTTCTGAGTGGACACGGAAGATAACGGAACTTTCATTCCGTCAAAGTTTGTCGAAAACTTTAACAAGAATCGGGATGTTACTTCACTGCATAAGATGAGTAGCCAAAGGATGTTGAAACACCGTAGTTAGGGAGGAATTCTTGGTCACACCTTAAGAATGGATAACCAACGGGGACTGAGACACCGAAAGGAATAAGGAATCTCTTTCCGACTGTGGTTTGGACGTAGCAATACGTTTACCACATGGTTAAGATCCCATGGCTGAAGTAACTGACAAATTCACACAATGTGTGAGATGAACAGAACTTCAGGTACTAACAACTTGAAAAGGGAACTGATCAACGACGGTTACGAAACACCACGAGATGTTTTTCACGATGAACTTGTTTCCATTAAGACGAAGGTTTTGGAGGTTCAACAGAGAGATATTGGAAGAATCAACTTCCAGGTTCTCCTGGATGTTCTGGATACCAATATCAGGCTTACACAAGCCTTATATAGGTCATCAAGTGAAGGTAAAACTCCGGTTTTGGGAGAACAGAGAGGGAAACTTGTTAGGATTAACCACACAAGAATTCTCACGGAGAGTGGCTGTTCTTACGGATACAAGGAGATATGACATTAGGCCTTCCGGGTAGTTGTATCAACCACCACATCAACCATGTCGGATTCTCAAATGGACCTAACTCAATACTCCTAAGGAAACACCAACCACCGTTGCTGCTTGAGATTCAGCTCTGGTTAGTGGAAGGATGATTCAGAATCAGCACATCTGATCATAGAGGTTACACCGGTTACCAACGGAATACACTTGTTGGATTCTCAAGATATGGACTACGATGCCACGCTCAAAAAGGTAAGCGAGGTTGTAGAACTCATGTGTTAGCAACTTGCGAAAGACGGTTGCACCTACGTGGTTTACTTTTAAAAGAACACATCGGAGTCCGTGTTGGGAAGATGATAACAGAGATCACCAAGATCTTGGAATTCTTCTCTCAAGGAAAAATCAGTCAGTGGCTGGGTGTGGATACAAAACTGGTTCAAGAAATGGAGGTAACAACCTTCCAACTCAAGAATAGTCCACACAAGCATGACTGACTTGGGGTTATTCCTAAAGGAACAAGAAAACTTTTCTCGAATCCATGGCGACAACTTTCACCATAAGCACATGAACCTGAAGAAGTCACTTCGAACGTCCAGAACACAACTTCGTGATAACACAAAGATGATTCTGAGAAGTTCCCAACATTAGTGCCAATTGTTCAACATGAACCTCTTGCAACTTGGGAGAAATAGGAATGTCATCGATGGGCTCGACAACACACTTATCAAAACACTCCAAGGAGAGGGATTCATATGATACATGAACATGGCAAGGTATTGGTCTGACTAGAGGACATGAAGGTGTAATCGGGCAAAACACTATGAGTGAAAACACCACCAAGATAGTCCTGGGATCTGATCTTGAGTTGACGATATCCCAAATCAAATCAAGGGTAAGATGATAGCATGTCCACTGAAGAGATACTATCATGCTTCAACACAAAAAGAACTAGACATCCGTTAACTAAGGATCAAGTTAGGTGGAGATTTTGCCTTTCAACTCTCCAAGTTATTGTTTAAGCTCAACCAACTAGTCCAGGATATCTAGTAGAGTTCTTGGAGAAAGGAGTAGTTCAAACTACTCTTGGTTTAGACATCACGGTCAGGTAAAACCTGGTGATACTTCTAGAAAGACAACCAGAACATCACAACCTACCGGTATGTCTTGGAGTTTGGAAGGAATCTTGCTTTCCAGAGCAACCGATATGGTATTGAGAGCTTCGGCATGAACCTAACTCTTTGACCAAGAATTTGCACCGGAAGGAACGGATTTGGTAACACAGTCAACTTCAAACAGAGACCGGGTGACCGATAGTGCTAAGAAGGATACAAATGTTTTCTTAGATTTCCAAAGCAATAAGAATTGCTAGGAATATCTGACGCACACGTCGATGAACGGACCCATCGTTCTAAAGCATTAAATCTTGGAGGAAGGGAGAGTGAAGATGTGTGAGAGCATCACTTCATCATTAAGGCCATGAAACACAACACAACCTCTTGATATATAAGAGTGTGATACTCTAAGGTGGAACAGAACAGAAGCTGACGAAACTTCTTTATTCTGTGGATTACAAAACTTGGACCTGGTCCTAGAGATGGACGAGGTACTGGAGTTTGTTTATCCTGACATTCCAAGGTGGAATGCTTTGACAGAAAACAAGAACAAATGCATTGGAAGAATCCAACACCATATGTAACTTGGTTTCCAAACAACGGACGAAATTCGGAAAGCAACTAAAGAGTAGGAATGTGCTCTGGAAAATCCTGAGATCTCGTTGGATGCACGGGGTAATACTCATGTGTAGAACCCATGACAAAAGGTTGGTATAGATGGACCAAGAACAAAGATGTGGGGTCCAAGATGATCACTCCTGTCGTGATCCTCTTTTGTTCTAAAAGAGAACCTATGGCTATTGGAGTTGGAATTGCCTAGCCATCTCGAGGTAGAACAAATTCTTCAGGATCCAAAGAAATAGAACTTGGGTTAAAGGTCAGCATCCTGTACTGATGGCATGAGCATCACCTGGTTGTGAAACCACATGACTCAACTCACCGCAATTCAGCACATTCCGGGACCTTCGATTCAAGTCCAAGATTTAAAACCAAAACAAAGGAATAACTACTCTCTTAGTGTCTTGAGGAACACTAGGAATAGCAATCACGGAGTATCTTTCTAAGAGGACAAACTTAGCTCCGGAAGTATTTGAGCAAAGGAGGAAGAATACATTCGAGATGAAAAGCAGATCTCGAGGTTCAGGATTTCAGACTTTTGGAACATGTAAGAATGTGGAATCCGGACAACTCTGAGAGATTGGAATGGAAAGGAAATCTCCCAGATTAAGAGATAACGGAATATGGAACACACACGACTCTAGAAACTTTAACACTAGGTCAACTTGGGTAAAAGACGTCCTTGCCAAAGAAGGCACCTAGGTTTTGAATGACTAGAAGAGATAGCAAAACCTTTTTAAATCAAAATAGGTAAGGTGACCCAGAGTTAGAGCGATACCAGATAAGGAGTAAAAAGAATCCTAAGAAGGTTATTTCACAATCCATTTGGGGTTTCAAATAGTTTTCACGAACTCTAGACTCGACATCGACCAAGCAATAAGGTTTTCCTACAGGCAGTCTTGCTCTGATACCATGACTTGTCACGACCCCGGACCCAGAGATATACATACTGTTTTGTGCTCCTAGCCATGGACTCACAAGGGCTTCAGGGTTACCAGCCCCGGCCGCAACAAACAACGGCAGGCAGACTGGATTCATCGGCACGTAGTCCGGATCCCCAGTCTACTACTCCTTGTATCCATGATAGTCATAACCAACTATGCATATCAAAGCGTCCACGAATCGAATGAAACTGAAGGAAACGGGACCAAAGCTATACAGAGATGCTATGTGTCCAGAAAGTGCAACAACAATCGAGGGTTACTGGGGTTACCTCGCCCCAGGCCGATCAAATCGACAGGCGGGCTCGGACATGGATCATCGGCTCCACAACCCCTCGACTGCGACAACTATGCAGTCATAGCCAAAACTGTATAACAATGAGCTCCAAACCAACAACCGATCAAAGCAGTACTCTAAACATGAAGCTGTATTAAACAGGTGTTACTAGAGTATAGCTTACAAGCAGAGGTCACACGACCCAACATTACATCAGACAACAGAAGGCAAATTATGTTGCTAATCAACAAGAACCAAAAAGGCCTAAGAGGCCGCAACATAAGGCGACGTCCCAGCCCATAGATTCCAGGCTGCTACCTGGGAACCCCAAACTACTCGTCGATGTCCACGTTGAATCACCACCGATGTGAGATCTTCTCCTGAACCAAAATTAAGCAAACCTGAGTACGGGAGGTACTCAACAAGACTTAGTTAACCTATTATATCTGCTATCTTCGGAAAGGGTTTTATGAAGGCTGATTTGCGTAAAGCAATCTTTGTTTTGCAAGTTGAGGAAGGAATAGCACGTCTCATGGAGTATTTTGAAATCAGATGAGAAAGCTACTCAACTACTGATATCGTCATCTTTTTAATCCACCAAATCATTTTCGCACCTCGTGCTTCAAAGATCACCTCCTCCAGTTGTTCCACTACCTCATGCTACAAGGTAACCCCTCTCGGCATCTCCGAGGAGGCATCCTTCATTCGTTATCAGCAAGTTTTAATCATTCCGTTTAAGTTATCTATGATCACAAAATCCGTCACCAAGTCGTCTTTAACCGCAGACACGGCTTTTCGAAAAGATTTAACCCTGCAGGGGTACAACTTTACCCACACGTACCAACCAACTCTTAGTGCCACCCCGGGTTGGCACTAGTCCGGAAGTGCCGGCAGAGGGTGGTCGATTCCCGGCCTTTACCTTCTCGAACCATATCCATGAGTCAACCCAAACAGGGCCACCCCGTCAACAGGGAGTTGGCCACCTCCTGACGGCACCTGTTCTGTGAGTCGGGAACAAGATCCGTGTATGTCCATCACTTGTCCCGGTCACGACCTAGTTTTCTCCAAAACATTTTCCGACTCACACGTAGATGGAAAGCTCAAACTACGTGGCTCATGGATAAGGTTAAACAAGTTAGTTAGCCGGGCGGGGTTCATCGGCCCACGTGTGGCTGTACGCTCAGTCTTGGCTCGAAGGCGAGAACTCGCTCCTAGGGGCATGAACAGGACAAAACGCCACAACCCATTGTGGCCTCACATCCATGCCGTGATTAGTCAAGTTATCAAAGGTAATTCAAATCATAAGCATCTGACATAGTAGATTCACGCATTGAGCAGATTCAGCAACTAGGCATGGCTAAGCAAGACTCACAAGGTTTAGCGAAGCGCGCACAAACAAACCTACAACTGCTAGGTGAAGTGGATCAGGATAACTAGGTTATGCAGTATATAGGAGAACTCTATCTACTGACATCAAATAGTTTTGAACCGAATGCAAAGTACGAGATTCAAATCACTTTGAAATCATATATGAGCAGATAAGAGGTTATGCTTGCCTTGGTTATAAGAAAACCAGATAAAGATCTTCAGGAATAAGTGCTTGACTTGTCGGTTAGGATCAAGTATTCGCCATTGGATTGTTGGCCTTCTCTTCGGAGTCACGTTCTACCGAGGGGGAAACAACCACCGAAAGAGAAATAACAATCAACACATGGCATCGATATGTATGCATGAGCATATTAATGCACTGAAATAAGGCCCTGAGCATAATCGTTGGTTTGCTAGGGTTCATATGACGGTTACACATTTTTACTGAAATTAGCCCGAAATAGACCCCGGAGGGGGTTTCGGACGATTATGAAAGTGAGTGCAGTTAAAGTGCTCAATGAGGTTAAAAACATCATAAATAGGTTGCATTTGTCATTTTGAGCATTTTGGTATAACTTTTAATTTTCTATTTTTATTGAATAAAAACTTATTTTTCCATTTTTTAATGATTAAACAATATTAAATAATGGTCATTTTTGAACTTTGTCAAACATGACTGAAAATGATATTGTTGGGTAGATTTTATTTTTCTGAACAAAACCATATATTATTTACATTTTTCTGAGTAATATAACAAATTATTTATTTTACAAAATAACCCATTTTCTGGAAATAGAAAAATAGGATTATTACACCATGCTGACGTCATGATGACGTCAGCAATGGCCGGGATTGCTCTGCTTCCGGTCGATCTCGCGATTGGGCACGAATTGGGCAAAACCGATTGGGGGGTTTTGAAGAGGGGAGCACGGCGAGCGGGTTGGTGACATCGCCGCTACCCTATGGTCGTCGAGGCTCCCGGCGAGCCGAACGGCGGCGGCCCACGGTTGTCTCCGCGACTCGGCGATGCGGTGCACGTGAGAAGGAACGAGGGCATGGGCGTGTGCAGGAGGTTACCAGGAATTCGATGAGGGGTCGTCGGGGCAAGGCGCGTCGGCAAACGACGCCGGCGTCCATGAAATGGCGGCGGCCGAGCTCGGGAAGACCACCCGATTTGCGCGGTACAGGGCACCCCGGTTCGTGTGCTTGCTCGAGGTGATAGAGGGGATTCCGGAGGTCCTCGTGGTGGGTTCAATTCGGATGGAGATGGCCGGAGACGGCGGGGCAAGCGGCGGCCGGCGGACACAGGAGGTTAGGGTTTCGGGTTCACGCAGAGGAGCAGAGAGAGGGAGGGCCACGCGAGGAGGGGGGGTTCTGCGAGGATGCGCATGATCCGGACGGCTCCTGAGGGGGTCCTCACCCTCTCACCACGTCGGAAGCATGAGGTGGCGCGGCGGCTGCCCTCCTGTCGCCGGACAGGAGGAAGAAGACACGGGCAAAATCCTCCATGACCCCCTGAAGCTTTTAAGATTTGCAAGCAGGCCCTTTTCTATTATAAAACAGCACAGAAACAACTGTTTTGGGGGCTTTTTGAAAACAGAAAAATTTGGCAAAAAACATTTTTGGAAAGCTCACAGAATTTCCAACCTAACCATGTTTTGCTTTGGTGTGTTTGCAATATTTTTCAACACAACATTTTGGGAACCAAAATAAGTACCATTTGTGGGATTGTTCTCAAACCATTTAAATTGACAATTTAAATTGTTTTAAACATTGCTTAAATTTGTGGTTTCATGCATGTATGATATGAACAACACCACACACCCTGCTGTAGCAAAATTTGGGGTGTTACAGTAAAGCACTGCCTGTAGCTACCTTCATGGAAGTGTTCCCCACGGGATAATGCAGATCACATTCTTTCATCTCCTTTACATCATCCACAGGGTAGTGAGGCTCCGGTGCACGACTCTCGGTCATCGGTGCATTAGCACCTGCAGGCGGGTCCTCCGTGGAAGCCACGCTGCTTCTGCGCTGATCCGCTGCATGTTCTTCCTGCGGCCCTGCAGCCGCCGCTGTTTCTTTCTCAACTATTCCCGCCACAGTCTGCTTCAACTCACTAACTTCTGTTGCAAGCTTCGACAGAAGATCTGCAGCTTCGACAGCAGCCCGGTCCATATTTCTCTTACGGCTTCTGTAACAGTACGGGTCACCCTCCTGGGAAAACTCTACTTTCCACGGCAATCTGCCTTTGCCTCGTATATGTCCTCCATGTTCAGGATTCCCGAGGGCATGGGTCAGTTGGTCTCTCTCTCTGTTGAACATGATCCAGCCCTGTTGAGCTTTGGTCATTGCGTCAACAAGGTTTTTTGTGGGAGCAAACGTTTTCTGCCGATGAACACACGCCCCTGTCTCCGGGTCTAGCGATCCCCCATGCCCGTACCACCACATTTTGACTTTTTCGTCCCATCCCTCTGTACCTAGAGGGATTCCTCTTGCCCTCAGGCCGTCCTCCATCGCCTGCCACTTAGGCGCCGAAACGCGGTATCCTCCTGGCCCCATAACATGATGGTACTGTTTCTTATCCGCATTAGCCTTATTTTTTTTCGACATTTCCTTGAAATGCTCCGATTTCTTCTGCGTCACAAATTCTGTCCAATCATCTCTCAGTTTCTCATGTTGTCCAGTGAAAAGCGGAGTCTTGCCCTTGCTGACATATTCACGGAACAATTTTTTCTTGAAGTTCCAGAATGCTTCGGCCATCTTCTGAAGAGCGAACTCTTTGACTAGCCTCCTCCTCTGACGTCCACCCGGAACCTCCTCGCCGAATTCATCTTTTTTGTGGTATTCCGGAGGTAGAATGAAACGTACCATAAGCTTTCTGAACATCTCCTTTTTCGTTCTCTTGTGGACATAACTAAAACCAAGACGTGCTTTCTTTGGCTCCTTCCATTCCTGGACGGTGATCGGGACGGTGTCTCTAACAATGACTCCGCATTGGTTGATAAACTTTGTGGTGTGCTGTAGGGGCTTGCCGGTTACACCGACTGATTCGATGGTATATGTTTCGGAATCTTTCATCGCCTTGGATTTGCCACGCATTGTCGTACTCGATCCGGCCGAGGGCTAAAATAAGAAAGAGAGTCGCGCGCGTTAGTGCATATGTATTCACATTTCAGTAAGTTTGTATCATGAGAGGCTCAATGTATATATATATATATATATACCTCGCCGGAGGTGGTTGTTCTTTGCAATTGGAGATCGTCGTTTGTCGACGGTTGACCTCCGTCATCAATGTCCATTCCTTCACCTCCTTGATCATTCACAATGTCTGTTCCTTCTTCACCTCCTTGATCATCGACAATGTTCGTTCATTCAGATAAGAAGAGATTACATCATGTTCTCCGGCTATAATTTCATATATATAACCTTCAGCCTCCTGTCCGGCCGTCAGGTCTCTATTGTCCGCCATATGTCACTCCTGCAAACATGCATGTAGTAAAAATTAATTAAGTATATAGGAGACTTAGCAAATATTGTCGTAGAAGGAGGGAAAACAGATTGCTAGGGTTTTGGGTGGAAGAACGATAACCACCGGAGGGGGAAAACCATACTTTAGAGGTGTGTCCAAGATTAGTTTCTCAAATGACTTGGAGAACCCCATAGCTAGGTTGCATTTGCTTTCCTGGTCATTTTGGTATATTACACTTAATATTCTGAATTTATTGAATTAAAACTTATTTTCATTATTTTTTTGACTTAGGAATATTTAGGGTTAGTAGACTTAGGGATTTTTTTTAGCTTTTCTTTGACTTAGGAATATTTAGGGTTAGTAGAATTAGCAAATATTAGTACAAATATATTTTTAGGGTTAGTAGACTTAGGGTTAGTAGGAAATTTTTTGACTTAGGAATTTTTTTGACTTAGGATTTATTTTAACTTTGCAAAAAAAGAGTGCAGCCCAACTTTTGTTTTTTTTTTTGAGAATCCGAGTGCAGCCCAACTCAGCGTTTTTTTTCTCCCCCGCAGGCCGTGACGTTAGCGTCTCTGTTTTGTCTTCCTCCGGCGAGTGCCACGGCGCCACTCCCCTCTCTCCCCCGCGAGCACGGCCACGGCCACGCACCATCGTGCACGCACGCACGGCCAACCACGGCCACGCAACGGCCAAGCACGCACGCACGGGCACGGCCACGGCACGGCCACGCAACAGCCAAGCACGCACGCACGCACGGGCACGGCCAAGCACGCACGCACGGGCACGGGCACGGCCACGACACGGGCACGGCCAAGCACACACGCACGGGCACGGCCAAACCCTAAACATATCCTCCGGCGGGGGCCACGGCCGTCGTCGTCGTGCACGGTCCTCCAGAGATCCTCAAGCATGCACGGGTGGGCACCTACCGGAGACAGAATCGGCGAGGGCGGCGGGCAGCTACCGGAGACGGAATTGGCGAGGGCGGCGGGCAGCAACCGGAGACGGAATCGGCGAGGGCGGGGCGGAGAAGACGAGATGTGTTTGGGACTTTTGGGGGCAGAGAATATATAGGGGCAGCCTTTAGTCCCGGTTGGGGACACCAACCGCGACTAAAGGGGTATTTTTTCGCGGCGTTTTCGTTCCCGCGCGGAAAAAGCCTTTAGTCCCGGTTCGTGATAGGAACCGCGACTAAAGGTGGTTTTTCAAATACTTTTCCTTTTTCTAATCTTAAAGTACAAATAATATATCAGAAAATTCATAAAAATAAAACTACTTCATTTTAAAATCTTAAAAATACAAATAATATATCAGAAAATTCAGAAAAATAAATCTACTTCATTTTAAAATCTTAAAAATATAAATAATATATCAGAAAATTTAGAAAAATGAAACTAATTCATTTTAAAATCTTACAAATACAAATAATATATCAGAAAATTCAGAAAAATAAAACTACTTCTTTTTAAAATCTTAAAAATACAAATAATATATAAAAAAGGCAGTACATAATGGCTAGAGTGGATCTAAACCTAAACGGAGAGCATAGATGCATGATCTGATATCTGCTAGTCATACTCCTGCCTAGGCCTATAGTACATGTACTCGTAGTCGTCGTAGTCGCTGCCGCCGTCGTCGTCACTATCGTGTGACGGTGCTCTGCACTCCCTCGGAGGATCACGACTCCAGGACTGGGCCTGTGGGTAGCGCAGGCGGGAGATATCGCCGGCCCTGATGTAGTCCATGACGCTCTGTAGAGTCCGGCCGGACCACCATAGCCGACGACCGGCCTCGTGAAAGTTCCCAGGAGGCAGGCCGTCCTCCTCATACCTGGCGAGTGCCCTCTCACGCCGATTGATGAAGAAGGCATCCCAAGTATGCTGGTTATCGGGATGCCAACTGGGATTCCTCCGCTGCTCCGGCGTGAGCTCGTGATAGTAGTGGTTCGTGATGGTCGCCCGACGCGCCACACCTTGAGGAAGAGGAGGGACCGGCACTCCTCCGGCGCTCAGCATCCAACCGGCGGGAACGTTGTAGCCGCACGGGCAGGGGTAGTTCGAGGCGGAAAGTGCCTCCGCCTGGATGAATGTTAGAGTGGGTACGGTAGAAGCCATGAGAGAGTGGTGAGTTTGTATGTGTTTATGCCAATGGTGTGGCAATGCATACATATATAGCGAGAAGAAAACATCCCTTTAGTCCCGGTTGGGGACACCAACCGGGACTAAATGGGTTAGGGTTTCGTTTGGACCAATCAGATAGAATCACACGGATCGTGTGTTTCTTTAAAGCGCTTGTGAGTCGTTGGATCCGGGGTTGTTTCTTTCGAGCTGTTGTGAGCCGTTCGATCAGGGCTACGGTGTGTTTTCTTTCGAGCTGTTGTGAGCCGTTGGATGAGGTAGTTTCTTAACCGTTGGATCAAAACCCTAGCACAACACTTTGTGAGCCAGAGGACCCTATATATAGCCCACCTTCATACACCGGTCAGTTCATCGAGCAAATACAAAACATCCGGATTCGCCATCATACGTCCTGTCGTGCATTTGCTATGCATATTGCACCCAGTAGCCACGGTGGGGCTGTATGATGGCGATACCGATTGTTTTGTTCTACATCCCCCTTTAAGGTTTGATACATCATATATTCAGTTTATCGAGCAAATACAAAACATCCGGATTCGCCATCATACGTCCTACCGTGCATTTGGTATGCATATTGCACCGAGTAGCCACGGTAGGGCTGTATGATGGTGATACCGATTGTTTTGTTCTACACCCCCCCTTTAACACATCCATCCATGCTTGGGTCAGTGTTCACTTTGAGCTCAGGTAGTAATGTGCAACTATTTGCTTGGTTGTGTTAGGGTGGCGCGTGGCGCGGGAGTTGCGACGCGTGGCGCGGGAGTTGTGACGCGTGGCCAGGAGGGCGCGGTATAAACTATCGTGGCTACTCGAACATTTTCCGGTAGGAGTCCCCTCAAAGCAATCGGAAGCAATTGCGTCATAATCACGTGGCAGTAGTGAGACTTCAGGTTTTGGAACTTTTTGTCCGCCATGTTTATTATTCCCTTTATATTCGATGAGAAGCCAGACGGGACCTTCATACTGCTCAGGCATTCAAAAAAAATGACCTTCTCTTCTTTGGTAAAAGCGTAGCTGGCACGACCTTGAAACCATTCCGGATGCCGGTCATCTGGGTCTTTCAAAAGTTGCTAGTCCTGCCGTGCTTCCTTTGTATCATTTGTCTTCCCATACACGCCCAAGAAGCTTAGCAGGTTCACGCAAATATTCTTCGTAACATGCATCACGTCGATTGCAGAGCGGACATCTAGGACTTTCCAATACTGTAGCTCCCAAAATATCGATTTTTTTTTCCACATGGGTACGTGCCCGTCAACTCCCAGCGGAACTGATTGCCCGCCAGGACCCTTTCCAAAGATGACTTTCAAATCCTTGACCATATCAAATATCTCAGCTCCAGTACGTTCCGCAGGCTTCGGCCGGTGATCTGCCTTGCCGTTGAAATGCTTGCCTTTCTTTCTTACGTTATGATTTCGGAGAAGAAATCGACGATGACCCAGGTACACGTTCTTCCTACAATTATCCAAAAATACACTTTCAGTCTCATGTAAGCAGTGCGTGCATGCTTTGTATCCCTTATTTGACTGTCCCGAAAGGTTACTAAGAGCAGGCCAATCGTTGATGGTTATAAAAAGCAACGCTCGTAGGTTAAATTCCTCTTCTTTAAGCTCATCCCACACAGGTACACCAGGTCTGCCCACAACTGTAAAAGTTCATCAACTAATGGCCTTAGGTACACATCGATGTCTTTGCCGGGTTGCTTCGGACCTTGGATGAGCACTGGCATCATAATGAACTTCCGCTTCATGCACAACCAAGGAGGAAGGTTGTAGATGCATAGAGTCACGGCCAGTGCTATGGCTGGAGCTCTGATCGCCAAAAGGATTCATGCCATCAGTACTTAGACCAAATCTTATGTTCCTTGTGTCAGCTGCAAAATCTTTGAACTCTCTGTCGATCTTTCTCCATTGCGTTCCATCAGCGGGGTGTCTCAACTCCCCGTCGGACTTACGGTCCTCTTTGTGCAATCGCAACAACTTGGCATGCTCTTTGTTCATGAACAGGCGTTTCAGCCGAGGTATTATAGGAGCATACCACATCACCTTGGCGGCAACCCTCTTCCTGGGTTTCTCGCCCTCAACATTGTCACCAGGGTCATCGCCTCTGATCTTATAACGCAATCCAGTGCATACAGGGCATTCATCCAAATTCTCGTATGCACCGCGGTAGAGGATGCAGTCGTTAATGCATGCATGTATCTTCAGAACCTCTAAACCTAGAGGGCAGACAACCTTCTTTGCTTCGTACGTACTGGCGGGCAACTCGTTATTCTTCGGAAACATATTCTTCAACATTTTCAGCAAATTTTCAAATGATGAGTCAGCTACACCTTCCCGTGCCTTCCATTTCAGCAAATCCAGTGTGCAGCCCAGCTTTTTCAGACTATTGTCGCATCCTGGGTACAGAGACTTCGTGTGATCCTCTAACATGCGATCCAAATTCTCCCTCTCCTTGTCAGTTTCGCAGCGTCTCCGTGCATCAGCAATGGTCCGACCAAGATCATCAGCGGGCTCATCATGTGCCTCTTCTTCACCTTCACCAAACCCTTCCCCACCTTCAGCATCATCCTCCATGAAAGTATCACCGAAAGCGTCATGATAGTTGAAATCGATATCATCCTCTTCTTCATCTTCTTCCATTCTAACCCCTTTTTCTCCATGCTTGGTCCAACAATTATAGCTTCGCATGAAACCGTGCCGAAGCAGGTGCATGTGAACGACTTTTGAGGAGGAGTGACCCTTCTGATTCTTACATTCAGCACATGGACAGTTAATAAAACCTCGCTGCTTGTTCGCATTTGCCACTACGAGGAAATCTTTCAAACCCGTAGTGAACTCGCCGGAGAGTCGGTTACCGTACATCCATTGCCGATTCATCTGCATTATTATTATATAAAGTATATAATTAATTAACCATCATACATTTGTTAAACTAACTAGCTGGAAGTACTACAAATCATGAAAGGTTCAAGTTGCTAACCGCGATCGCGGAGGTAAAATAAATGAAAACGCTCAAGTGCGGCTCAGACACTTCATATCATGTGTGTTTCATGCTCTCGGGCATTTCATCAAACACCTTGTGTGCATAGGAGGAACAAAAAGCAAACCCACCACCCCTTGTGAATATTGTGAGTAGAAGTGACACCAAATGTGGCTAAGTGCAGCCACCTGAGCCCTATATGTAGGGATGTGCCTTTAGTCCCGGTTGGCCTGGACAACCGCGACTAAAGGCGTTGGGGACCTATTAGTCCCGGTTGCCTGGCCAACCGGGACTAAAGCCCCTCCCGTCCGCCAGCTGTGGACCGAGCGCGCTGGGCCCAGACAGTTGGTCGCGGGTGTCCTCCCGAACCGCGACTAGAGACCCCTATAGTCGCGGGTCGAAACTTTTGGGGACTAATGGGGGCGTATGGAAGGCCTATTTTCTACCAGTGAAGTTTACAACGCCTCAAAAATTGGGTCCCCTTGTGATGTATAATTATATAGAGCTAGAAACGTGGTTGAGAACACTCGATTGAAAATCCCGTCTGCATATTTATGAAATTGCCATAAAATACAAATTATGATCTTGACAACAATATGTATGTGTTTAGCCAAGTCACCAAGACCGATTCTATTGATAAATTTTCCATTTATTGAAGAACAATCGGATATTTTGACAATTTGGCCTTTTTCTATGAATTTGACTCTTTCTTGGAGATATTGATGTAGACTTACCGCTGGTACCATGCAGGTCATACGCTAACTCTAGCTCCGTCTCATCTAGACCCACCTCAATTACCTCTCGAACAAGATGAGATATCAGCTGGCCATCTATTGTGGCATTTGCCTAATCTTCATCTAGAGGGGTTGTATCCGACCTACGTACTCACGTCAAGAGGAGTCACCCTAAGAGGTCAACCTCCATATGTCTTAGATCATTAGTCGAAATTAGAAATTCTTTCTTGTTTTTCGCGATGTTAGCGTCAAGGATTATTTTGCAAGAAGATAATTCCTGAGTGGTAAAAGAAATAAATGATTTTGAGGAAGTATGCGTACCACTAGAAGAGCCTCAAAGGACGCCGCTTTGTGGCGTATCACCTTAGACATTGTGTCATCATAAGTTGTCGACGCCACTTCATGACGGACACTACGCCTCATAGGTGTCGACATCGCATACGAAGGCCTAGCCGGACAAGCCACCTTCAATGCCACAGGAGGGGGCTAGGGTGGAGTAGTAGCCATCAGAACAATGGTGATCGAAAGTGGAGTAGCCGGTGTCGGACCCCGGACCCAGAGGTATACATACTGTTATACGCTCCTAGTCATGGACCTACAAGGACTTCGGGATTACCAACCCCGGCCGCAACAAACAACGGTAGGTAGACCGGATTAATCGGAATGCAGGCCGGATAATATCGGTACTACTACTCCTTGTGTCCATGGTAGTCATAACCAACTATGCATATTAAAGTGTCCACGAGTCGTATGAAACTGAATGAACGGGATCAAAGCTATACAGAGATGCAATGTGTCCAGGAAGTGCAACAACAATCGAAGGTTACTGAGGTTACCAAGCCCAGGCCGAGTCACATCGGCAGGCGTGCTCGGAAATGGATCATCGGCTCCACAACCCATCGACTGCGACAACTACGCAGGCATAGCCAAAACTGTATAACAATGAGCTCGAAACCAACAACCAATCAAAGCAGCACTCTAGACATGAAAGTGTATTACTAGAGTATATCTCTACAAACAAAGGTCACATGATCCAACATCACATCAGACAACGAAAGGCAAAATATGTTGTTAATCAACAAGAATAAAAAATGCCTAAGAGGCGGCAACATAAGGCGACGTCCTAGCCCATAGATTCCAGGCTGCTACCTGGGAATCCCAAGCTACTCGTCGATGTCCATGTTGAAGAAAGGTTGAAGAAAGGGGAAAACAAATTTCCCATAATCCCCTGTGTCTTCTAGAATTTGCAAAGAAGCCCTTCTTCTTATAAAAACAGAGAAAGATTTGAAAGATTGAGGGCCTTTTGAAAAGTAAAAATTGCACAAATATAACCTTTGGAAAGCTTTTCAAATTGCCAATAAGACCATAACTTGGTTTGTTTATTTTGGAAAAAAATTAAACAACTTTGTGAGTTGCCAGATTAAGTGATTTTTATCCACTTCATTTGGTTATATTCAAATACAAAATTTTGACCAAGATTTTCATGCATGTATGCCATGTACACAACACACCACATCATATTACACAAAAGAGGGATGTTACAGCCGGCGTGGGCAACGAAGATCTTCTCATGGTCCTAAAGTAGATGCAGCCTCCTCTAGGCCTGAACGAGGCGGAGCTAGGTCTCATGTCTTCCTTCTGGCGTCGCATTCCTAAAATCCGGCCTAGTCCTGGCCAATGTTGTAGCACTTTAAATGAAATTGGTGGTGTATTTATTCTGTCCGGGACATGTATGTATATAGCATGAAGATATTCACTACAAGGAAAGCGGTCTATTGCAACGAAAATAGTCGTTGTAAAAAGTGGCCTATCGTCGCAATAGGTTTGTGTTGCATCGAAACCGGTTTCGTTGGGAGGCGTTGCGAAAACCTCCGTGGTAGAAGCCTGTCTCCGCGCAGTTAGATTCGTGGCTACAAAAGAAACCAGTTGCAACCATTTCCTAGGCCAATTGCCACGCATTTTTCCGTCGCGTCTCGCACCTAACGCAACATACGTATTTTGTTGGTACACCTCTAGTGCAACAAATATCCAAACGTGGCGAGTGACCAATGTGGCAACGGCGAGTGTTCCGTTGCGCTTGTTCTTTCGTTGCAAAAGTCGAGTTTATTTGCCACGTCCAATTGTGTGGCAAAAAACTATGGCAACAAACATTATACGCGTGGGAACAACGATTTGCCACACACAATCAATCGTGGTCAGATGATTTTGAAATAGTAATTACAACGGCCTTAATATTAGTAGGCATAAGCAATCGCGACAATTTCAACTATTCGTGGCGCCATTCAATTTCTACTAATTTTAGTTTCGTGGCGAGATGTAGTATTCGCAACATCCACATTTTATGTTGCTAGAAACAACTGCGACAATTACAACTTTCGTGGCGCCATTCTATTTGGACAAATTTTATTTTCGTGGCGAGATGTACTATTCGCCACGTCCAAATTTTAGTAGCTAGAAACAACTGCGACAATTTCAACTATTCGTTGCGCCTTTCTATTTCTACAAATTTTAGTTTCGTGGCGAGAAGTATGGGAATTCTCTATTGCAACGAACATAGTTTGGTGGCGTGAATCAACTATCGCAACAAAGTTAGTTTGGTGGAGAAAAAATATTGCGACGATGTCTCCCTCATGGTGGTGAGAGTCTATTTCAACAAAAAACTTTGTTGTGGCGACTGAGACTTCACGCAACACTACAATTATCGTGGTAAACTACCTATTGCCACGTTATAGAAAAAAAAATAAGGAAACAAAAAATACGGGCAGTGAATTAAAATGTTCAAAACGGTACGTAATATATGTTTATTTACACAAAATAATAGTTCTCATAGCTATTTATAATATATACAAATGAAATTCTCGTACAACATGGATCAAATCAAGATCAATTCAAACTGAAATATCCAGTGCAGCTATTTTTTCCATCAGAAGTTTGATTGCCGTCCTGCAATCAATTGTAAAAAAAAAGAAGTTGTGAGTCTAGTCAGCAATAACACATGCTGAAACATAAGAACCAGCAGACTATAGTGTGTGGATGAAGCAAAAACAGTTGTGGTAACTCAACGAAGCCAGAACCTATAGTGAAACATAAACTGCAGCAAGTATAGGGTGGGTGCAGCAACGCTATAGTGTGGGTGAAGCAAAAACATAATGTACTAGTACCGAATTGTACAAGATTGTGACTTACAAATGCTTTAAACATTCGAATATTCTGTATCGTGCTGTGCGGAGGATTTATTTTCTTAGCAGGACTGTTGGTAAGTGATGGTTGCTGGTTCGACTTCTTAAACGTCTGCAAAAACAAGGTGCACTGTTAGCAACGCAAGTAATCAACTAAATCTTACGAGTTTGCAATTGTATGACTATCATCACCTAAGTGTAGCGTCTCTGCTTTTTTCCATCTGTGCGGAGAGCTCTTCAAACTTTGCCTGCAACTGTGAGTTAAACTCTGCAACCAAGTTTTTTTCAAATTCTTGTCTTGAATTTCTCTCCAACTCCATCAGTTTTTCCCTTTGATCAAGCTCTTCCATTAATCTCTTCTCAAGATTTTCTCTCTCAGCCCGCTCTACATTAATCTTCTCTTCCATGCTTGCATGTTCATCTAGTAACTTCTGTTCTAAAGTAGTGACCTTCGTGGTGAGCTGGGAATTTACTTTTTGGGTCTCTGCCGTAGCCCGAGCTTGCTCCTCAAACAGCAACTTAGACCGTTGTGAACTAGTTTGCACCTGGGCCATGTATCCGAACCCACGAGGCTGCGATGACTTGCAATCAACGATATCTTTATATTCTTTCTGGAAAATATTGATTCTTTGTTCAGCTGACACTGGAACACCAGTTTCCTTTGATCTGTTTTCAATCTCTTTACATGATGTGTCCTAATTACTGAAAAAACTCTCAAATCAGATGAAGAAACATCCAAGATGGAGAACAGTAAATATGTTTAGAGTAGCTTCTAAGTCAGTGAACTCACGTAAACATCCTTGGACTCTGTTGTAGTCCATGTTTCATTCTTTGTGTGGGTCAGTTTCCAGAGAGCAACACAGTCTGGCTCTTCTCCAGTTTCCGAATCCCTCTGCAAGTAGTGCAACAATTAGATCCTGTAAACATTAAAGCAAAGTGAACACCGACGCATGCATAGTGAGTAGGCCCATACATTCTCAAAACTGAGTTGAGAGTAGGATTTTGATCCTACTCTGTGTTTTGTCTTCATATGCGTACGGTTTTCCTTGTTCTTTTGGCTGAGTTGCTGCTCATTCAATTATTAAAAAAAACTTGTCAGACAAGCCATTTCATGATAGTACAAAATTCACAAACAGGTAGTATAGAAATAATCAGGAATTTCGGATCAGTGCCAAAGTACTCGATCAGCCATTCCCACTCTTCTTTTTGTAAATCTTCTGGTACAAATGCCCTTCTGGTATCATCTGTTTTGTATGCCTTGTAAGTGCTTCTTAGGTTTCCTCGCCAGCCTCTGTATCGCTCTTTTGCAAGTTTAAGAAATTTTTCGGCTATTTCTGCTGTATCTGGCATTTCATATCTGTCCTGTAATGCGTAGAACAAACAGATAGAGTTAGTTTAGTAGTAGTTCATTAATTATGGACGAAAAAAGCAGACAACACATGTGAGAAAGGTTGTACTCACCAACATATCTGCGACGATGAGTCGATGGATGTTAGGGTGAATGTCTGACCACCTCCTCACTCCAATAATTGGTAATCTTCTTTTCATTATGATTACCACGTCATCCTTGAATGAACGGTTGTTCATTCCTACTGGACCACCCAATGTTTCAGAGAAATCAACACCTAGCTTTGCAGGTCCATTGGCATGACGCTTCTTGCTGCCTTTCAAACCTTTCACTACACCTTGCCCTTTCTTCTTCTGTATGTCATCACCTACATCCCAAAACACACACAAAGAAACAATTTATTTTGTAGTTGATTGTAAGAAATTAGGACACAGATGTAAAAAAAATAGCTAGTACCGTCTTGTAGTTGTAGCTTCGGGCGATATGGCGAGCATGGGAAGGCCAATCATCAAGGGATCACATGTCACTTTCAGACACATCAGTGTTAGGTTCAGTTCCTGTTTTAGGGTTAACATTTGTACTGAATCAGCAATCGTAGTTTTTATCCATTAAAACAAATCTTAGACAAAGCTTAAATGTCAAAAATAAATTACCACATGTACGTTTTCCTGACTTTTTTTTATATTCTAGTAAACTTTCAACCCTTGACATGCAGACAGATCCTTTCTTTATTCCTGTAAATGTTTAACAATAAATGGACAAAGCATTAGCATTGTGCAGAATTCATAGAAGCTGATTAAGAATTAATGAACTTGTGTACCATTGCCAAGGAGAAATATGTATCTTCTGCTTCGTTTGAAGCTTGTTCCTCTTCGGTTGCATCCCTAACTGCATGTTCAATTGTGGATTAGTAAGGAATGTATAAAATAGTTACGGGGGAAAATAATTATTAAAGTCTGTATTGAAGGAGTTGCGCGTTGGAGATTTGGCATGAAAGTATAACCTGTGATAGTGATCCATCGCTTTTTTCTGCTGGATCCAGTTGCATCATCAAGCAGAGACTCTATTGTTGCAATATCAACCATGGCCTTCTCCTTAAACACACACAGGGAGATCTTCTTATCATTATAGTGCCTGCGTATCAATGGCTCCAAATCACTACCATGTTCTATGGGAACAAGTTTTCCTTTGCCAGGGCCATTATTTAGCCTGCAGTACAGGTAATCATGTGCGCCACTGAAGCCAACGTTTTCAATCAAACTGATGAATTCCATATAGCAGATGTCCTCCGGTTCCATGTCTGCTTCCACAACTTTCTTGTTTTTTTCACCGTCCACATAGAAAAGAACTTTCCAAATGGGTTCGGTCGTCTACAATTAGATAGAAGAAAAAAATGAGAACCCAAATAATCAGTGAGTTAGCAGATCTGAAATAAAAGAATAGTTACACATATGATCGACTAGGTGTTCATACACGGATTAACATAGAAAACGAGTCTCCCATCGTCAATATGATTTACCACATCACGGCAAACTAAAATCACACATGAAATTCAGATACACATATGATCGACTAGGTGTTCATACACGGATTAACACTTCGACCAGAGGAAGAACAGAGAATAACAACCAATATCGAGACCATAGAAGAGACGGAGAGATCACGGAGATGGACGAGAAGCAGATTAGAAAGGAAAAACCTGAGAGGTTTCGCGTTCCATGGAGTCCGATCGCGACGTCGACATGTGGAGAGCTGTGAACGTGACGAGGGCGACGAGATCTAATCTGCAATGGCGAACAGTGCCCGATTATGCAATGGCGAAACAGGAGGGGCATCGTGCACTTATGCATAGACTTTAGCGGGAAATTTAAAGTGACCGCTTTTTCATTTTTTTGGTGGAAAACAAAATTTCGCTACACTTGGCGATTTAGCGGGAGCTTTTAATTTTTTTTGGTGGACATCGTATTCGATCAACCACAGCGCCTTGGCGAGAATATAGGCGCTAATTGAGCATTAACAATGCATGCAATCGCCGGCTGCCTAGAAGGCATATTTTGCATTGAGTTTCAAGGCGTCAGGCTCTTAACTATTAAGGGAAAACTAATGGGATTTATTCCCTAGAGCTTACAACGTAGGATTGAAAACATTTGGAAGTCTCACATGAGTCATGTAATGTCAATGAACAATAATTTCATGCATCTAATTAGCTGCCGCCGTCTTGTTTATTTCTGCAAACTTCAAATTGCCACTGAAAATATAAACAAGACAAGTAATCTTCATTGCAGATGATGGTTTGGGTGATCAATGCACTGAAGCACATCACTGATGGCAGTACGATAATTACATACATCCATATGTTCATGATCCGATGAGAATGTCCAGGTTGGCAGACTACGTACTCCAACCAGGGCGACACCGCCCGCATCACAATCTTCACGTCCAAGTGGCGGTTACGGGTGCTCCTAAGTGTAATGAGAATAGCTTGCTTTTCATATAAATGCTTGCCTTCAAGGAATTCCCGCCATGCATTCCTGTCGAACATAATGCGGCCATCCCTGTCCGTGTTGTATGGATCGGTGGTGAACGCCTCTGATGATCCGAGGCATAGCCCAGCATGGCCTGAAGACGGAATGTCAGCACTGTCCGCTATGGACTGAGGTAGTTTCTGGATTTCGAGCGTGTGGATGACATACAAAAAGAAGTAGGTCATAGTAAGGCACACGTTGTAAGCATAAATTGTGTTGAAAAACAGAAATAGCATTGGCACTATACGTACCATCTCATATCTGGCCACATTTGTCCACGTCAAACGAGTCACGTATGGCACTCCAATGTACTCATCTATTGGGGTAGAAGCTCACGACGTGGTCCTTCATCGTCATCAAGATCAGCTCTCTGGGAGAAGATGATGGAAGAGTCGAATGGGTCATCCCTCATCCATGGACTGCTGATCCGTGGACTCCTCATCCGTGGACTCCTCATCAGTCCCGGGATCTGTCAGTTTCATTGCTTGTAGTAATCGACGTGGTCTACAAGTAGTGCCTGCGGCACATGTCGAACTTGAACCCCTTGACGGTGAGCAAGGCGTCGCCGTCGTAACTGAAGAGGAGGAAACTGCCGCGCTGCAGGAAGTAATATTGGGCGAACTGGTCCCAGCCGCACCCGAGGAAAATGCGGCCAGCTGCATCGAACAACACATCCATGTCCCAGTTCTTGCTACTCGGATCGTCCGCCTCGCGCAGCTTAAGTTCACGTGGTTCACGGCCCTTCAGCAACTCCACAAACTTCTTAGGCAGCACCTGCAGCAATATGAAAGTTAAATAGATAGAAAAGATGCATACTAGAAATAAGGTTACTGTTTGATGATGGATGATACTATAAAAAAAATGTAAACAAGTAGTACCGAGTAATCAGTTATACTAAATCTTAGTTGAGCAATGAGGTGTTTGCCACATTATTTCAAAAAGATGAACTTTCAGTGGGAGCTGAAATGTACCATATCGAGTGAACATAATTCACGAAGAGCAATTGACTACAACCCATCTACTAGACCTTAATTTGATTCACAAATTTAACTAGCTACAGGCTCATAGCTCAGACACTATGTCAGACTAAATAACTGAAGTGGTGGTGTGGGTCGATGAAGCATACCAGTTTGTCCGATGTAGCGTCTTGTACAAGGGAGTAGAACTCAAAGTCTGCCAACTCCATCTTAACAGATCCCTCTGTTCATCATATAATAGAAATGCAAATCAATTTCTGGCCACATATATAATCGAGAATTAACATTTTGGTGATACAGTCCACGTACTGAATTCCGCGTTGAACCCCATTCACACTTGGCCATGTGGGCCCACACAAAATGCTTGAACCCCATTGCAGGACTTGTATGGTGCCGCTGTTGCGCTGGGTGGCCTTGAACCACCGGACGTTAAACGGGACGATTCTCGCCGCTTCTCCAGCCTCGACACAATGGCATCCTTCCAACCCACTCCAAGTAACTCACTCCACATGCAACACTGCACCTTGTTACCCCTGGCCATGAGTGGGAGATGCGTGATCAGGTTTAATGCCTTCGAACGCGGAAGGAACGGCCGAAAACGTGGATTTCCTTGGCCAACTTGTTGTTTCCCATGCCCAAAGTTGAAAACATGATGCATTCCAAGAACCTCACTTCATTTCAACAACATTGCACGTTTGGGATCTCAAAAATCCGCTTCCATTCTCAAGTTGCCTACCAATCTTATGTCGTAGCCGTTTTCTGGCACTTTCGGTCGAGAATATAATTTCCTTCCACCTAGGATGCCTGGAAAACTGTAGAGGTGAGAATGTAAGTGACACTTGGCCATGTTGGCCCACACAAAATGCTTGAACCCCATTGCAGGACTTGTATGGTGCCGCCGTTGCGCTGGGTGGCCTCGAACCACCAGACGTTAAACGGGACGATTCTCGCCGCTTCTCCATCCTCGACACAATGGCATCCTTCCAACCCACTCCAAGTAACTCACTCCACATGCAACACTGCACCTTGTTACCCCTGCCATGAGTGGGAGATGCGTGATCTGGTTTATTGCCTTCGAACGCGGAAGGAAACGGCCGAAAACGTGGATTTCCTTGGCCAACTTTTGTTTCCCATGCCCAAAGTTGAAAACATGATGCATTCCAAGACCTCACTTCATTTCAACAACATTGCACGTTTGGGATCTCAAAAAGCCGCTTCCATTCTCAAGTTGCCTACCAATCTTACGTCGTAGCCGTTTTCGGGCACTTTCGGTCGAGATATAGTTTCCTTCCACCTAGGATGCCTGGAAAACTTTAGAGGTGAGAATGTAAGTCACACTTGGCCATGTGGGCCACACAAAATTCTTGAACCCCATTGCAGGACTTGTATGGTGTCGCCGTTGCGCTGGGTTGCCTCGAACCACCGGACTTAAACGGGACGATTCTCGCGCTTCTCCAGCCTCGACACAATGGCATCCTTCCAACCCACTCCAAGTAACTCACTCCACATGCAACACTGCACCTTGTTACCCTGCCATGAGTGGGAGATGCGTGATCTGGTTTATTGCCTTCGAACGCGGAAGGAACGGCCGAAAACGTGGATTTCCTGGCCAACTTGTTGTTTCCCATGCCCAAAGTTAAAAACATGATGCATTCCAAGAACCTCACTTCATTTCAACAACATTGCACGTTTGGGATCTCAAAAGCCGCTTCCATTCTCAAGTTGCCTACCAATCTTACGTCGTAGCCGTTTTCGGGCACTTTCGGTCGAGAATATAGTTTCCTTCCACCTAGGATGCCTGGAAAACTGTAGAGGTGAGAATGTAAGTCACACTTGGCCATGTGGCCCACACAAAATGCTTGAACCCCATTGCAGGACTTGTATGGTGCCGCCGTTGCGCTGGGTGGCCTCGAACCACCGGACGTTAAACGGGACGATTCTCGCCGCTTCTCCAGCCTCGACACAATGGCATCCTTCCAACCCACTCCAAGTAACTCACTCCACATGCAACACTGCACCTTGTTACCCCTGGCCATGAGTGGGAGATGCGTGATCAGGTTATTTCCTTCGAACGCGAAGGAACGGCCGAAAACGTGGATTTCCTTGGCCAACTTGTTGTTTCCCATGCCCAAAGTTGAAAACATGATGCATTCCAAGAACCTCACTTCATTTCAACAACATTGCACGTTTGGGATCTCAAAAAGCCGCTTCCATTCTCAAGTTGCCTACCAATCTTACGTCGTAGCCGTTTTCGGGCACTTTCGGTCGAGAATATATTTTCCTTCCACCTAGGATGCCTGGAAAACTGTAGAGGTGAGAATGTAAGTGACACTTGGCCATGTTGGCCCACACAAAATGCTTGAACCCCATTGCAGGACTTGTATGGTGCCGCCGTTGCGCTGGTGCCTCGAACCACCAGACGTTAAACGGGACGATTCTCGCCGCTTCTCCATCCTCGACACAATGGCATCCTTCCAACCCACTCCAAGTAACTCACTCCACATGCAACACTGCACCTTGTTACCCCTGGCCATGAGTGGGAGATGCGTGATCTGGTTTATTGCCTTCGAACGCGGAAGGAACGGCCGAAAACGTGGATTTCCTTGGCCAACTTTTTGTTTCCCATGCCCAAAGTTGAAAACATGATGCATTCCAAGAACCTCACTTCATTTCAACAACATTGCACGTTTGGGATCTCAAAAAGCCGCTTCCATTCTCAAGTTGCCTACCAATCTTACGTCGTAGCCGTTTTCGGCACTTTCGGTCGAGAATATAGTTTCCTTCCACCTAGGATGCCTGGAAAACTTAGAGGTGAGAATGTAAGTCACACTTGGCCATGTGGGCCCACACAAAATTCTTGAACCCCATTGCAGGATTTGTATGGTGTCGCCGTTGTGCTGGGTTGCCTCGAACCACCGGACTTTAAACGGGACGATTCTCAGCGCTTCTCCAGCCTCGACACAGTGGCATCCTTCCAACCCACTCCAAGTAACTCACTCCACATGCAACACTACACCTTGTTACCCCTGGCCATGAGTGGGAGATGCGTGATCTGGTTTATTGCCTTCGAACGCGGAAGGAACGGCCGAAAACGTGGATTTCCTAGGCCAACTTGTTGTTTCCCATGCCCAAAGTTAAAAACATGATGCATTCCAAGAACCTCACTTCATTTGAACAACATTGCACGTTTGGGATCTCAAAAAGCCGCTTCCATTCTCAAGTTGCCTACCAATGTTACGTCGTAGCCGTTTTCGGGCACTTTCGGTCGAGAATATAGGTTCCTTCCACCTAGGATGCCTGGAAAACTGTAGAGGTGAGAATATAAGTCACACTTGGCCATGTGGGCCCACACAAAATGCTTGAACCCCATTGCAGGACTTGTATGGTGCCGCCGTTGCGCTGGGTGGCCTCGAACCACCGGACGTTAAACGGGACGATTCTCGCCGCTTCTCCAGCCTCGACACAATGGCATCCTTCCAACCCACTCCAAGTAACTCACTCCACATGCAACACTGCACCTTGTTACCCCTGGCCATGAGTGGGAGATGCGTGATCAGGTTTATTTCCTTCGAACGGGGAAGGAACGGCCGAAAACGTGGATTTCCTTGGCCAACTTGTTGTTTCCCATGCCCAAAGTTCAAAACATGATGCATTCCAAGAACCTCACTTCATTTCAACAACATTGCACGTTTGGGATCTCAAAAAGCCGCTTCCATTCTCAAGTTGCCTACCAATCTTACGTCGTAGCCGTTTTCAGGCACTTTCGGTCGAGAATATAGTTTCCTTCCACCTAGGATGCCTGGAAAACTATAGAGGTGAGAATGTAAGTCACACTTGGCCATGTGGGCCCACACAAAATGCTTGAACCCCATTGCAGGACATGTATGGTGCCGCCGTTGCGCTGGTGGCTCGAACCACCGGACGTTAAACGGGACGATTCTCGCCGCTTCTCCAGCCTCGACACAATGGCATCCTTCCAACCCACTCCAAGTAACTCACTCCACATGCAACACTGCACCTTGTTACCCCTAGCCATGAGTGGGAGATGCGTGATCTTGTTTATTGCCTTCGAACGCGGAAGGAACGGCCGAAAACGTGGATTTCCTTGGCCAACTTGTTGTTTCCCATGCCCAAAGTTGAAAACATGATGCATTCCAAGAACCTCACTTCATTTCAACAACATTGCACGTTTGGGATCTCAAAAAGCCGCTTCCATTCTCAAGTTGCCTACCAATGTTACGTCGTAGCCGTTTTCGGGCACTTTTGGTCGAGAATATAGTTTCCTTCCACCTAGGATGCCTGGAAAACTTTAGAGTTGAGAATGTAAGTCACACTTGGCCATGTGGTCCCACACAAAATGCTTGAACCCCATTGTAGGACTTGTATGGTGCCGCCGTTGCGCTGGGTGGCCTCGAACCACCGGACGTTAAACGGGACGATTCTCGCCGCTTCTCCAGCCTCGACACAATGGCATCCTTCCAACCCACTCCAAGTAACTCACTCCACATGCAACACTGCACCTTGTTACCCCTGGCCATGACTGGGAGATGCGTGATCAGGTTTATTGCCTTCGAACGCGGAAGGAACGGCCGAAAACGTGGATTTCCTTGGCCAACTTGTTGTTTCCCATGCCCAAAGTTGAAAACATGATGCATTCCAAGAACCTCACTTCATTTCAACAACATTGCACGTTTGGGATCTCAAAAAGCCGCTTCCATTCTCAAGTTGCCTACCAATCTTACGTCGTAGCCGTTTTCGGGCACTTTCGGTCGAGAATATAGTTTTCTTCCACCTAGGATGCCTGGAAAACTGTAGAGGTGAGAATGTAAGTCACACTTGGCCATGTGGCCCACACAAAATGCTTGAACCCCATTGCAGGACTTGTATGGTGCCGCCGTTGCGCTGGGTGGCCTCGAAACCGGACGTTAAACGGACGATTTCTCGCCGCTTCTCCAGCCTCGACACAATGGCATCCTTCCAACCCACTCCAAGTAACTCACTCCACATGCAACACTGCACCTTTTTACCCCTGGCCATGATTGGGAGATGCGTGATCAGGTTTATTGCCTTCAAACGCGGAAGGAACGGCCGAAAACGTGGATTTCCTTGGCCAACTTGTTGTTTCCCATGCCCAAAGTTGAAAACATGATGCATTCCAAGAACCTCACTTCATTTCAACAACATTGCACGTTTGGGATCTCAAAAAGCCGCTTCCATTCTCAAGTTGCCTACCAATCTTACGTCGTAGCCGTTTTCGGGCACTTTCGGTCGAGAATATAGTTTTCTTCCACCTACGATGCCTGGAAAACTGTAGAGGTGAGAATGTAAGTCACACTTGTCCATGTGGGCCCACACAAAATGCTTGAACCCCATTGCAGGACTTGTATGGTGCCGCCGTTGCGCTGGGTGGCCTCGAACCACCGGACGTTAAACGGGACGATTCTCGCCGCTTCTCCAGCCTCGACACAATGGCATCCTTCCAACCCACTCCAAGTAACTCACTCCACATGCAACACTGCACCTTGTTACCCCTAGCCATGAGTGGGAGATGCGTGATCTTGTTTATTGCCTTCGAACGCGGAAGGAACGGCCGAAAACGTGGATTTCCTTGGCCAACTTGTTGTTTCCCATGCCCAAAGTTGAAAACATGATGCATTCCAAGAACCTCACTTCATTTCAACAACATTGCACGTTTGGGATCTCAAAAAGCCGCTTCCATTCTCAAGTTGCCTACCAATCTTACGTCGTAGCCGTTTTTCGGGCACTTTTGGTCGAGATATAGTTTCCTTCCACCTAGGATGCCTGGAAAACTTTAGAGTGAGAATGTAAGTCACACTTGGCCATGTGGCCCACACAAAATGCTTGAACCCCATTGCAGGACTTGTATGGTGCCGCCGTTGCGCTGGGTGGCCTCGAACCACCGGACGTTAAACGGGACGATTCTCGCCGCTTCTCCAGCCTCGACACAATGGCATCCTTCCAACCCACTCCAAGTAACTCACTCCACATGCAACACTGCACCTTGTTACCCCTGGCCATGAGTGGGAGATGCGTGATCAGGTTTATTGCCTTCGAACGCGGAAGGAACGGCCGAAAACGTGGATTTCCTTGGCCAACTTGTTGTTTCCCATGCCCAAAGTTGAAAACATGATGCATTCCAAGAACCTCACTTCATTTCAACAACATTGCACGTTTGGGATCTCAAAAAGCCGCTTCCATTCTCAAGTTGCCTACCAATCTTACGTCGTAGCCGTTTTCGGGCACTTTCGGTCGAGAATATAGTTTCCTTCCACCTACGATGCCTGGAAAACTGTAGAGGTGAGAATGTAAGTCACACTTGGCCATGTGGCCCACACAAAATGCTTGAACCCCATTGCAGGACTTGTATGGTGCCGCCGTTGCGCTGGGTGGCCTCGAACCACCGGACGTTAAACGGCACGATTCTCGCCGCTTCTCCAGCCTCGACACAATGGCATCCTTCCAACCCACTCCAAGTAACTCACTCCACATGCAACACTGCACCTTTTTACCCCTGGCCATGATTGGGAGATGCGTGATCAGGTTTATTGCCTTCAAACGCGGAAGGAACGGCCGAAAACGTGGATTTCCTTGGGCAACTTGTTGTTTCCCATGCCCAAAGTTGAAAACATGATGCATTCCAAGAACCTCACTTCATTTCAACAACATTGCACGTTTGGGATCTCAAAAAGCCGCTTCCATTCTCAAGTTGCCTACCAATCTTACGTCGTAGCCGTTTTCGGGCACTTTCGGTCGAGAATATAGTTTCTTCCACCTAGGATGCCTGGAAAACTGTAGAGTGAGAATGTAAGTCACACTTGCCATGTGGGCCCACACAAAATGCTTGAACCCCATTGCAGGACTTGTATGGTGCCGCCGTTGCGCTGGGTGGTCGAACCACCGGACGTTAAACGGGACGATTCTCGCCGCTTCTCTAGCCTCGACACAATGGAATCCTTCCAACCCACTCCAAGTAACTCACTCCACATGCAACACTGCACCTTGTTACCCCTGGCCATGAGTGGGAGATGCGTGATCAGGTTTATTGCCTTCGAACGCGGAAGGAACGGCCGAAAACGTGGATTTCCTTGGCCAACTTGTTGTTTCCCATGCCCAAAGTTCAAAACATGATGCATTCCAAGAACCTCACTTCATTTCAACAACATTGCACGTTTGGGATCTCAAAAAGCCGCTTCCATTCTCAAGTTGCCTACCAATTACGTCGTAGCCGTTTTCGGGCACTTTCGGTCGAGAATATAGTTTCCTTCCACCTAGGATGCCTGAAAACTGTAGAGGTGAGAATGTAAGTCACACTTGGCCATGTGGGCCCACACAAAATGCTTGAACCCCATTGCAGGACTTGTATGGTGCCGCCGTTGCGCTGGGTGGCCTCGAACCACCGACGTTAAACGGGACGATTCTCGCCGCTTCTCCAGCCTCGAATGGCATCCTTCCAACCCACTCCAAGTACTCACTCCACATGCAACACTGCACCTTGTTACCCCTGGCCATGAGTGGGAGATGCGTGATCTGGTTTATTGCCTTCGAACGCGAAGAACGGCCGAAAACGTGGATTTCCTTGGCCAACTTGTTGTTTCCCATGCCCAAAGTTGAAAACATGATGCATTCCAAGAACCTCACTTCATTTCAACAACATTGCACGTTTGGGATCTCAAAAAGCCGCTTCCATTCTCAAGTTGCCTACCAATCTTACGTCGTAGCCGTTTTCGGGCACTTTCGGTCGAGAATATAGTTTCCTTCCACCTAGGATGCCTGGAAAACTCTAGACGTGAGAATGTAAGTCACACTTGGCCATGTGGGCCCACACAAAAAGCTTGAACCCCATTGCAAGACTTGTATGGTGCCGCCGTTGCGCTGGGTGGCGTCGAACAAGCGGACGTTAAACGGGACGATTCTCGCCGCTTCTCCAGCCTCGACACAATGGCATCCTTCCAACCACTCCAAGTAACTCACTCCACATGCAACACTGCACCTTGTTACCCCTGGCCATGAGTGGGAGATGCGTGATCTAGTTTAATGCCTTCGAACGCGGAAGGAACGGCCGAAAATGTGGATTTCCTTGGCCAACTTGTTGTTTCCCATGCCCAAAGTTGAAAACATGATGCATTCCAAGAACCTCACTTCATTTCAACAACATTGCACATTTGGGATCTCAAAAAGCCGCTTCCATTCTCAAGTTGCCTACCAATCTTACGTCGTAGCCGTTTTCGGGCACTTTCGCTCGAGAATATAGTTTCCTTCCACCTACGATGCCTGGAAAACTTTAGAGGTGAGAATATAAGTCACACTTGGCCATGTGGTCCCACACAAAATGCTTGAACCCCATTGCAGGACTTGTATGGTGCCGCCGTTGCGCTGGGTGGCCTCGAACCACCGGACGTTAAACCGCACGATTCTCGCCGCTTCTCCAGCCTCGACACAATGGCATCCTTCCAACCCACTCCAAGTAACTCACTCCACATGCAACACTGCACCTTGTTACCCCTGGCCATGAGTGGGAGATGCGTGATCTGGTTTATTGCCTTCGAACGCGGAAGGAACGTCCGAAAACGTGGATTTCCTTGGCCAACTTGTTGTTTCCCATGCCCAAAGTTGAAAACATGATGCATTCCAAGAACCTCACTTCATTTCAACAACATTGCACGTTTGGGATCTCAAAAAGCCGCTTCCATTCTCAAGTTGCCTACCAATCTTACGTCGTAGCCGTTTTCGGGCACTTTCGGTCGAGAATAGTTTCCTTCCACCTAGGATGCCTGGAAAACTGTAGAGGTGAGAATGTAAGTCACACTTGGCCATGTGGGCCCACACAAAATGCTTGAACCCCATTGCAGGACTTGTATGGTGCCGCCGTTGCGCTGGGTGGCTCGAACCACCGGACGTTAACGGGACGATTCTCGCCGCTTCTCCAGCCTCGACACATGGCATCCTTCCAACCCACTCCAAGTAACTCACTCCACATGAAACATGCACCTTGTTACCCTGCCATGAGTGGGAGATGCGTGATCAGGTTTATTGCCTTCGAACGCGGAAGAAAACCGAAAACGTGGATTTCCTTGGCCAACTTGTTGTTTCCCATGCCCAAAGTTGAAAACATGATGCATTCCAAGAACCTCACTTCATTTCAACAACATTGCACGTTTGGGATCTCAAAAAGCCGCTTCCATTCTCAAGTTGCCTACCAATCTTACGTCGTAGCCGTTTTCGGGCACTTTCGGTCGAGAATAGTTTCCTTCCACCTAGATGCCTGGAAAACTTTAGAGGTGAGAATGTAAGTCACACTTGGCCATGTGGGCCCACACAAAATGCTTGAACCCCATTGCAGGACTTGTATGGTGCCGCCGTTGCGCTGGGTGGCCTCGAACCACCGGACGTTAAACGGACGATTCTCGCCGCTTCTCCAGCCTCGACACAATGGCATCCTTCCAACCCACTCCAAGTAACTCACTCCACATGCAACACTGCACCTTGTTACCCCTGGCCATGTGTGGAGATGCGTGATCAGGTTTATTGCCTTCGAACGGAAGGAACGGCCGAAAACGTGGATTTCCTTGGCCAACTTGTTGTTTCCCATGCCCAAAGTTGAAAACATGATGCATTCCAAGAACCTCACTTCATTTCAACAACATTGCACGTTTGGGATCTCAAAAAGCCGCTTCCATTCTCAAGTTGCCTACCAATCTTACCCGTAGCCGTTTTCGGGCACTTTCGGTCGAGAATATAGTTTCCTTCCACCTAGGATGCCTGGAAAACTGTAGAGGTGAGAATGTAAGTCACACTTGGCCATGTGGGCCCACACAAAATGCTTGAACCCCATTGCAGGACTTGTATGGTGCCGCCGTTGCGCTGGGTGGCCTCGAACCACCGGACGTTAAACGGACGATTCTCGCGCTTCTCCAGCCTCGACACAATGGCATCCTTCCAACCCACTCCAAGTAACTCACTCCACATGCAACACTGCACCTTGTTACCCCTGGCCATGAGTGGGAGATGCGTGATCTGGTTTTTTGCCTTCGAACGCGGAAGGAACGGCCGAAAACGTGGATTTCCTTGGCCAACTTGTTGTTTCCCATGCCCAAAGTTGAAAACATGATGCATTCCAAGAACCTCACTTCATTTCAACAACATTGCACGTTTGGGATCTCAAAAAGCCGCTTCCATTCTCAAGTTGCCTACCAATCTTACGTCGTAGCCGTTTTCGGGCACTTTCGGTCGAGATATAGTTTCCTTCCCCTAGGATGCCTGGAAAACTGTAGAGGTGAGAATGTAAGTCACACTTGGCCATGTGGGCCCACACAAAATGCTTGAACCCCATTGCAGGACTTGTATGGTGCCGCCGTTGCGGGTGGCCTCGAACCACCGGACGTTAAACGGACGATTCTCGCCGCTTCTCCAGCCTCGACACAATGGCATCCTTCCAACCCACTCCAAGTAACTCACTCCACATGCAACACTGCACCTTGTTACCCCGGCCATGAGTGGGAGATGCGTGATCTGGTTTATTGCCTTCGAACGCGGAAGGAACGGCCGAAAACGTGGATTTCCTTGGCCAAACTTGTTGTTTCCCATGCCCAAAGTTGAAAACATGATGCATTCCAAGAACCTCACTTCATTTCAACAACATTGCACGTTTGGGATCTCAAAAAGCCGCTTCCATTCTCAAGTTGCCTACCAATCTTACGTCGTAGCCGTTTTCGGGCACTTTCGGTCGAGAATATAGTTTCCTTCCACCTAGGATGCCTGGAAAACTAGTGAGAATTTAAGTCACACTTGGCCATGTGGGCCCACACAAAATGCTTGAACCCCATGCAGGACTTGTATGGTGCCGCCGTTGCGCTGGGTGGCGAACCACCGGACGTTAAACGGGACGATTCTCGCCGCTTCTCAGCCTCGACACAATGGCATCCTTCCAACCCACTCCAAGTACTCACTCCACATGCAACACTGCACCTTGTTACCCCTGCCATGAGTGGGAGATGCGTGATCTGGTTTATTGCCTTCGAACGCGGAAGGAACGGCCGAAAACGTGGATTTCCTTGGCCAACTTGTTGTTTCCCATGCCCAAAGTTGAAAACATGATGCATTCCAAGAACCTCACTTCATTTCAACAACATTGCACGTTTGGGATCTCAAAAACCGCTTCCATTCTCAAGTTGCCTACCAATCTTACGTCGTAGCCGTTTTCGGGCACTTTCGGTCGAGAATATAGTTTCCTTCCACCTAGGATGCCTGGAAAACTGTAGAGGTGAGAATGTAAGTCACTTGGCCATGTGGGCCCACACAAAATGCTTGAACCCCATTGCAGGACTTGTATGGGCCGCCGTTGCGCTGGGTGGCCTCGAACCACCGGACGTTAAACGGGACGATTCGCCGCTTCTCAGCCTCGACACAATGGCATCCTTCCAACCCACTCCAAGTAACTCACTCCACATGCAACACTGCACCTTGTTACCCCTGTCCAGTGGGAGATGCGTGATCTGGTTTATTGCCTTCGAACGCGGAAGGAACGGCCGAAAACGTGGATTTCCTTGGCCAACTTGTTGTTTCCCATGCCCAAAGTTGAAAACATGATGCATTCCAAGAACCTCACTTCATTTCAACAACATTGCACGTTTGGGATCTCAAAAAGCCGCTTCCATTCTCAAGTTGCCTACCAATCTTACGTCGTAGCCGTTTTCGGGACTTTCGGTCGAGATAAGTTTCCTTCCACCTAGGATGCCTGGAAAACTGTAGAGGTGAGAATGTAAGTCACACTTGGCCATGTGGGCCCACACAAAATGCTTGAACCCCATTGCAGGACTTGTATGGTGCCGCCGTTGCGCTGGGTGGCCTCGAACCACCGGACGTTAAACGGGACGATTCTCGCCGTTCTCCAGCCTCGACACAATGGCATCCTTCCAACCCACTCCAAGTAACTCACTCCACATGCAACACTGCACCTTGTACCCCTGGCCATGAGTGGGAGATGCGTGATCTGGTTTTATTGCCTTCGAACACGGAAGGAACGGCCGAAAACGTGGATTTCCTTGGCCAACTTGTTGTTTCCATGCCCAAAGTTGAAAACATGATGCATTCCAAGAACCTCACTTCATTTCAACAACATTGCACGTTTGGGATCTCAAAAAGCCGCTTCCATTCTCAAGTTGCCTACCAATCTTACGTCGTAGTTTTCGGGCACTTTCGGTCGAGAATATAGTTTCCTTCCACCTAGGATGCCTGGAAAACTGTAGAGGTGAGAATGTAAGTCACACTTGGCCATGTGGGCCCACACAAAATGCTTGAACCCCATTGCAGGACTTGTATGGTGCCGCCGTTGCGCTGGGTGGCCTCGAACCACCGGACGTTAAACGGACGATTCTCGCCGCTTCTCCAGCCTCTACACAATGGCATCCTTCCAACCCACTCCAAGTAACTCACTCCACATGCAACACTGCACCTTGTTACCCCTGCATGAGTGGGAGATGCGTGATCTGGTTTATTGCCTTCGAACGCGGAAGGAACGGCCGAAAACGTGGATTTCCTTGGCCAACTTGTTGTTTCCCATGCCCAAAGTTGAAAACATGATGCATTCCAAGAACCTCACTTCATTTCAACAACATTTCACGTTTGGGATCTCAAAAAGCCGCTTCCATTCTCAAGTTGCCTACCAATCTTACGTAGCCGTTTTCGGGCACTTTCGGTCGAGAATATAGTTTCCTTCCACCTAGGATGCCTGGAAAACTGTAGAGTGTGAATTAAGTCACACTTGGCCATGTGGGCCCACACAAAATGCTTGAACCCCATTGCAGGACTTGTATGGTGCCGCCGTTGCGCTGGGTGGCCGAACCCGGACGTTAAACGGACGATTTCGCCGCTTCTCAGCCTCGACACAATGGCATCCTTCCAACCCACTCCAAGTACTCACTCCACATGCAACACTGCACCTTGTTACCCCTGCCATGAGTGGGAGATGCGTGATCTGTTATTGCCTTCGAACGCGGAAGGAACGGCCGAAAACGTGGATTTCCTTGGCCAACTTGTTGTTTCCCATGCCCAAAGTTGAAAACATGATGCATTCCAAGAACCTCACTTCATTTCAACAACATTGCACGTTTGGGATCTCAAAAAGCCGCTTCCATTCTCAAGTTGCCTACCAATCTTACGTCGTAGCCGTTTTCGGGCACTTTCGGTCGAGAATAGTTTCCTTCCACCTAGGATGCCTGGAAAACTGTAGAGGTGAGAATGTAAGTCACACTTGGCCATGTGGGCCCACACAAAATGCTTGAACCCCATTGCAGGACTTGTATGGTGCCGCCGTTGCGCTGGGTGGCCTCGAACCACCGGACGTTAAACGGGACGATTCTCGCCGCTCTAGCCTCGACACAATGGCATCCTTCCAACCCACTCCAAGTACTCACTCCACATGCAACACTGCACCTTGTTACCCCTGTCCATGAGTGGGAGATGCGTGATCTGGTTTATTGCCTTCGAACGCGGAAGGAACGGCCGAAAACGTGGATTTCCTTGGCCAACTTGTTGTTTCCCATGCCCAAAGTTGAAAACATGATGCATTCCAGAACCTCACTTCATTTCAACAACATTGCACGTTTGGGATCTCAAAAGCCGCTTCCATTCTCAAGTTGCCTACCAATCTTACGTCGTAGCCGTTTTCGGGCACTTTCGGTCGAGAATATAGTTTCCTTCCACCTAGGATGCCTGGAAAACTGTAGAGGTGAGAATGTAAGTCACACTTGGCCATGTGGGCCCACACAAAATGCTTGAACCCCATTGCAGGACTTGTATGGTGCCGCCGTTGCGCTGGGTGGCTCGAACCACCGGACGTTAAACGGGACGATTCTCGCCGCTTCTCCAGCCTCGACACAATGGCATCCTTCCAACCCACTCCAAGTAACTCACTCCACATGCAACACTGCACCTTGTTACCCCTGGCCATGAGTGGGAGATGCGTGATCTGGTTTATTGCCTTCGAACGCGGAAGAACGGCCGAAAACGTGGATTTCCTTGGCCAACTTGTTGTTTCCCATGCCCAAAGTTGAAACATGATGCATTCCAAGAACCTCACTTCATTTACAACATTTCACGTTTGGGATCTCAAAAAAGCCGCTTCCATTCTCAAGTTGCCTACCAATCTTACGTCGTAGCCGTTTCGGGCACTTTCGGTCGAGAATATAGTTTCCTTCCACCTAGGATGCCTGGAAAAACTGTAGAGGTGAGAATGTAAGTCACACTTGGCCATGTGGGCCCACACAAAATGCTTGAACCCATTGCAGGACTTGTATGGTGCCGCCGTTGCGCTGGGTGGCCGAACCCGGACGTTAAACGGGACGATTCTCGCCGCTTCTCCAGCCTCGACACAATGGCATCCTTCCAACCCACTCCAAAGCTCACTCCACATGCAACACTGCACCTTGTTACCCTGCCATGAGTGGGAGATGCGTGATCTGGTTTATTGCCTTCGAACGCGGAAGGAACGGCCGAAAACGTGGATTTCCTTGGCCAACTTGTTGTTTCCCATGCCCAAAGTTGAAACATGATGCATTCCAAGAACCTCACTTCATTTCAACAACATTGCACGTTTGGGATCTCAAAAAGCCGCTTCCATTCTCAAGTTGCCTACCAATCTTACGTCGTAGCCGTTTTCGGGCACTTTCGGTCGAGAATATAGTTTCCTTCCACCTAGGATGCCT